>JASSUY010017701.1:0-15815 GCA_032466535.1 Forpus xanthops
CCCCCATCACCTGATACCAAGCTTGACTACACAGTGCACCCCATCACCTCATACCAAATCCCGGCCATGCCGTGCACCCCCCCCTTCACCACCACCCTTCCAGGTCTCTGCTCTCCAATTCTACATCCTGGACATGACGTGCTGTGGTATGGAATACCTCTTTGGTCACTTTGGGTCAAGTGCCCTGTCTCTCCTTCCTCCCGGCTTCCTCCAGGCTTCCCCTCCTCCCTGGCAGAGCATGAAACTCAGAAAGCCCTTGGCCAGCCTAAACACTTCAAGCCATAACTATAAACACTGGTGTTATCAGCACTGTTCCCAAGCCGAAAATCAAAACCACAGCGCCGCACCAGCTACCACTTAAAGGAGAAAGATGACTGCTGCTGCTGAACCCATGACAAGAGTTAATTGGCCAAGCTATGTCAGCTTATTCTGATGGTTTGTTTTAAAGCACAGTAACGTATTTAAGAGGCAAGTATTGAGTAGTATATGGCCAAGTTAACATATAAAGAAACTTAATGATTCAACTCTCGTAAACAATAATATGAACACTTTATGTATTGCTTGCAAATTCGTAATATCTACACTATTAAAATTCTTACTTCTTAGTCAAAAATCACATTGTACCTCACTTGACACACTCGTCTTGACTAGGATTTCAGAAAGCTGATGAAAACACAGGTGATGCCCCCAGTGTGAGGAAAGAAAACGCACCCGACAAGCTTTCACTCTCTCATCAGAATCGACTCCTTTTGTCACAATATGAATAAATACAATAATACAATAACAATAATAAAGTATCTGATTACAGCTGATGATTAGCATGCTGGGTATTCTGTTCTGAGATTCTGTTCAAGAACTCAGTGTCAAGTGGATTCATTTTATGATGGTATGTTTGGACTTTTGATGGCTCTACATTTATTTTAGATAAATTTAATTAAATTGAATTTAATACATTTATTTCAATTCATTTATGACTATAAAGACAATAAAACATTTTACTCAGTATGTTGGACAGAAATAATCTTATAACATTTTGAAAATAAACCACTGTTATCAATCATAAATGGGTGACAAACAACAGAATATTACATATGGCATACTCTTGCCTACCTAATATTTCACTGAAAAACTACTAAATAAAGCATTTCAGCATTGCAATGAACTACAATTAGGCTGTTAATTCTACTAATTCTTTAGGTTTAAGGCAAGTTTTACAGTAAAAGTGTCATTTTCTTTTCTGAAGTGTGAGAAAACCTAAACCCCTTCACATAGAACCATAGAATCATAGAATAGTTACGACTGGAAAGGACCTCAAGATCATCCAGTTCCAACCCCCCTGTCATGGGCAGGGACACCTCCCACTAAACCATGTCATCCAAGGCCCGGTCCAACCTAGCTTTGAACACAAACAGGGATGGAGCATTCACACCTTCCTCAGGCAATATATTCCAGTGCCTCACCACCCTTACATTAAAGAACTTCCTCCTTATACCCAATCTAAACTTCCCCTGTTTAAGTTTGAACCTGTCACCCCTTGTTCTATCACTACAGTTCCTAATGAAGAGTCCCTCCCCAGCATCCCTATAGGCCCCCTTCAGATACGGAAGGCTGCTATGAGGTTGCCACACAGCCTTCTCTTCTCTAGGCTGAACAGCACAGGAAGGCATTTCCAGAATCCAGCAAATACATACACACTTTATTTTCTGTCCTGTCAATTTATATTTTGTTTACATTTGTTTACAAAGGAGTATCACATAATTTCTAACAGAAACATTTATTTATATTTTACTGCTTCTGTATGTTGTGAAACTGAAGTCACGAGGGCTCAATATTTTCTCATTCTTTATCTGTCAAACATAATTCATGTTCCACTTTATTACCCTACATACCTTTTCAAGATGGACGCTTTCTCCCATCTTACTGTCCTCCAATGATTCAGAGTGTTTCTCCTCATCTACTTTGTCTGTATTCGCAAACACAGAAGCAACACGGACCACAGGCAGGGGCACATCTCGTGGGACAAACCTTACAGAGCTCACAGGCATAGTCCACAGTTTAATCTTTTTAAAAGATTTTGTCTTTGCAGAGTAACGCGATTCGCAGACGTAGACATCCTCATCTCTGAAGTTTTCAGGACACAATTTAAAGTATTCCTGCGGGTTGAAGAAAAAACATGAACTTTTTCAGCAACACAAACATATACAGCACAGATACACACTGCACTCCCTCTCCTGGGGTTCTTGTATGTTTCTACCAGAAGAGGTTTTACACTGATAAAAGCCTTTCTGAATTCTTTTCTTCCAGTTTGACATCCAAGTTATATTGAAAATTAAAAGCAAACATGAAGAAATCCCACCCTTAGAGAAACAGCTAAATTAAATACAGGTTGTCATGCAAGGAAAGTTGGGTTTAGCAAAACAGTACGTTAACAAGTACAAGATCTGCAGCCTAAAGCTAGCTTTACAAGATTTCTGAGCTTTGACTTGGAAAGAGGACATGATCACCAAATTGAGGACAGGAGGTAAGTTTCATGCTCTTTGATATGTGACTGTGATACAAGGTGTAATGTAGAAGCAGTTGTAGTGCTTCATGTCATACAAACACAACACCTTCAAAAACTTGGCCAAGATAGGCTTGTTGCACACAAGCCTACCTCCTCGTCTCAAAAATCCTCAGTGCAAGGATAACGTGGAATCAAAACTTGAGAAAGAGATGGAAGACTTCATTCTCTTATCCAGCCATCCAAGCCTTTCTCTCCGCCAAACCTCAACCCACATCCTTTTACAGGAACCTTTAAATTACCAGCAATTTCTCTACGACATGCTCTGAAAAATCCATTAGCTAATTATCTAACAAGCACATGATTCTACAAAACAACCAGCAGAAAACACCATCATATGGCTGAACTACTTACCTCATGCAGCAAATGAAGAATACAGTTACAGGAGCAAGTCCTATTTTATCTAAGTATTAGTAGAATGTCTCTACGTTAGAATGCCTACAGCACTTCAAGAAAATAGCAGAGAACATATTAGTTGCTTAACAAATTAGTCTGAATAGTCTCTCACCTTGACAAACATGACCACACATTTGCCTAAAATTTTGCTAACGGGAACTTTATTATAATAATCACTCTTAAAAACTTCTTTCTCCAGGAATTTTCGTGTTGCAAGATGGAACGTTTCATTTGGCCGATAGAACCAACATCCATAGAGCCATTTCTCTCCTTTAAAAAAGAAATCAAGTAAATCAGTGTATTCTCTAGTGCATGAGCAAGAATAAAACAACTATCGACTGACTGATTAATCAAATAGTCATGCAGCCATTTATACCGACAGTAAACTGCTCTAAAACAGGACAAGATTCCTTAACTGTTTTAGGGAAGAAAAACTAGGTTCCTTAAAAAGCCTGCTCATTGTTTCTTCCCATACAAAATCTGACTCAGAAAAACAAAGGAGAAATCAGTTTTTATTTATAAATCTTGACTCTCAGGCCCTGAAATAGCTTTAAAGTCTACACAACAATCACCTGATTACTTGAGGAATGTTGGATAACTGGTTTCAAGTTTTTAAAGAACAACTTCTTCCACGTTATACTGTGACAAATTCAAATTGTTCATGATGGTTCATAAAAAAGACACAAATATGTACAATTTTTTCAAAATCAAAGAAAATTTGTAATCTGCAGCCTAAGCCAAAATAAAAAGTGCCATTCACCTTCTCCATCACAGAGAAATCAATGTAAGAAAAGTCCAACCGGCCAATGGTCCATCTATCCAAATACACTGCATCTAACTGAGTGAGCATAATAGGCTATTACAGGAATGCATCAGCTCATAGCCACTCCTTCTACAGTCACTGCATTAGGGGAGCTAGAGAACTGTTCTCATTATCAAGCCATTACTTGCTGGTTATTCCCTTCATTATTTGGTTTAGACCTGTTGTACATGGACTTGTCCCACCCTTTTTTGAGCCTGCTGATATAATCTGCCTCCACAAGCTCCTGGGAAAGCCAGGAGGCTCACTACCCACCCTATTAAAAAGCCAAACACTTTCAAACATGTTTCAGTCTGATTTATTTGTGTCAATGAGTGCCCTCCCACACTATCACTCATGGATTTCTTGAACAGTATTTCTGCATTCAGCTTATCTATCCAATTCACCATTTTGCAAACCTTAATTATATCCTGCCTTACATTTCTGCCCTCCAAATTTAAGTCATGGTCTTTTTAATCTGCCCTTATAGCACATTTGTTCCATTCCTTGAAAAAGAAGTGCAACCAAAATGGTTAACTACATTATACTACACTGTAGTTGTGAGCAACTGTAGTTTCCAGGATTGCTGAGAGTGCACCATGCTTATCTTGCCATATCTCTAGCTTTCCTTACACTTAAGAAGTACCTGCTGCAAACAGAAGGCATCACTGATGAGGAAAGAAAACCAAGCAGTACTTGTTACAGCTTGATTTGGCTTAGGAAATGCAAGACTCAGCTCAATTCTGAAATTTAATAGAGACAAGTTCTGAAACTGAGGTGTTCTGTGGAACATTTGTGGTTAAACATGCCCAACTTTGGTTCTGTTTTCTCAGCACAGAAAACCCCCATGTGGTGTTCAACACCTAAATTACAAGGAGCCCATCCCACTTCAAAGACCCTATTCTCTGGGGCACTTACTACTTAAAGGTAGGTAGAGACGAACAGTGAAAAAAGCATGTGCTAATCCAAGAACTTCATATTTGTAACATTCATTGGAACAAAGCAACTCAGAAACAAGAAAAATACTCAGCATTCCACACGTACTTCTGCACAGAAAAAGCTCAAACTGGAAGTTTCAAATAGCAATAAGGAGAACTTTCACCATATTGGTTTCCTATAGCAAAGACATCCTTACCAGCTGAATCTTCCCAAAGCCTCTCAATACAGACTATATGAGGTTGCAAGTTGGCTTCAGCAGGCTCCACGTACACATAATCTCCTACGTGATACATGCTGTTCTTGAAGCTGCAATCCTGGCTGTAGGTCCGATGCAAGCTTGACAGTCCAGCTGATCCAGAAGAATCTTCACTCTTTTCAGCTTCTTATTTCAAGAAAGGAAAAACAATGTTAGTAATTACTAATGCCACATTTCCATGTTAGCCAAGATTATTGACAGGAACGCCCCCATGACTTCCGGAGTGCAGAAGTGCCACATGATACAAAGTATGTCCCTCTGCCACTGACTTCCAGCATGAAGAAATGTTTAAGCATGTTTTGTGCTGCTGGCCTGTCTGTTAGTGGTGCTGCTGAAGGTTGGGTTTCCCTTTTCAGCTGAATTTTATTGAGTCTTCACAATTAGTTAAGAGGAACTCAATGACAGCCATAAGCTCTGAAGCCTTCAGAAAGGCACATTTGCTTCCTTTGAGGTTTTTGCCTCTCAAAGGAAGACAGAAAAAGGACATCACAGCTGTTGTCCTCTTGTAATACTCAGCCTGGTTGGAGCAACCAGACTTCACAGCTGCTGACACTAGTGCTATGTGGGAAGATGAGCCATGTTAGAAAGACAATTTAAGGACAAAAAGCTGGCAGCTCTGCTCCCATCTGAGATAGGGGCAATTACAGAGCTTTATTCATTCCCCTAGACATGCGCCACAACCATTACACTGACAGTCACAGCCAGGAAGAGTGAAACACAAAGAACCCTCACAGCAAGTTTCCAGCTCCACAAAATAGTGCAAGCCCATTCCTCTTCACACTCATACTAGCCAAGTAAGAAAAGCAAAAGGCTGACTTAAAAAACATTTCTTTAGCAGTGTTAAAAAGCATGATCACAGACAACACCATCAGCACACAAAAAACCCTAGCATTTGTCAAAAAAGAAATGACTAAAAGATCAATTGGAACAGTCATTGCTAAGTTTATGATCAGCAGAAAGCTGTAGTAAAAAGCTACTGTTTTCTTTTACAATATCCTTCACATAAGATTACTGTTGCCCAAATGTGTTCCGATTAGAGTTCACATACAGTTAATATCTACATATACTTCTTTCTTTAAAGCCGTCTGGTCTGACTGATAATGATCAAAGCAAAATAAATCTTCCATAACTTTAAATTACATGATCCTTGGTGAACAATCAGACTATTAAGGTTCCTTCAGGAGGCAAAGCTGTAGCAACAGCACAGCACACATCATATCCACAGGTACATTTTTCAATTGATGAATTTAAAGCTAACAAAAGGAATGTAGCTACCTCTCTTTTCCTCCTCTCTTTTGAGCTTATCCTCCTCTATTTCTTTGGGCAGCTTTTCCTTCTTTTCCTTTTCTACATCATTGTGAAGATGCTTGGTGGTATAGCTGAGAGCAGGTGACAGAAGAATCTCTCCATTCTTACACAGTTCATCTCTAATTTTAATAAAGAACTGTTGAAGTTCGACTGCATCCTCATATATCTCCGAATCAGTCCTGTACAAAAATATGTACAACAAGGAAGAAACTTAGTTTATGCAGACTCAAACAAGATCCTAAACACAGAGCCATCAATCTCCACACTTAGTGATAAAATTAAAGCTTCATACTACCAACAGATTTCTGTGTTTGCTTAGTATAAGCAGCAGCAGAAACTGGCAAGGCATGCTCCACCTGCTACTCTGCTGTCAGTATGTTTCAAAGTTTACCCAAAACAGTATTTACATATACATTAATCCTGAAACACCAGAAAAATCAAAGGTAACTAGTTGCAACCAAAACTACGTGCCACTGGATCTCTACTATTTGTTAGCTTCTGAAAACTTAAGTAATAACAGCATTATTAACAAAACTGACTTATTTTAATTACCCATAGTCCTGTTGGCAATATTTTAGTATGATTGTTTAAGCCCCCTCCTTCAGGGGTCAAGATCTCATCTGCACATCCTCAAGCACCCTACCTAATCTAAGTAAAACACTACAGTAAGTTGCAAGTGCTCACAGTTTTTGCACAATACTACCATAAGTCACTCAACTGTGACTGCTCCAAAAGAGTCATTCACTAGTCAAACAGCCAGTGAACAGCTGCCCCTCTTCATTTTTCAATGTGAATGTTAGCACAGACCTGGTTATCATGAGGTGTACCTTTGGAAGATTAACGTCAGAATTATCTCAGGGCAGAAACCTAACTTTTTCCTTGTTTTTTAAATGAAAGCATACCTTCCATTGAAGATCTGATAGAGCTTTTGAGATTCAGTTTTCTGATCATCCATATCAAGGAAAACAAACACCTTAAGAAAACTTCAGCCTTTGCCCAATGCTAACATAAAAAACTCATGGGATAAGACAAAGGACCTGAAAAATACGGCTTCACTCACCTGTTCATTCTCCTTGCCCTCTCCAGGACCTCAAACATATTCTCCTGGAACAAGTCCAATCTCCTATAGCGATTATTTTCAACATTTTTTCGGATAATATCAAAAGTCAGAGGAGGTTTATTTGGGAAGTTGGGATCCACAGCAGGAATCTCAGCTAAGGAGTCACTGTAGCATCTGCCCTCATCATCCTGGTGGCTCATAACAGATACAAAAAGGTTATGGATAAGTTCCTGAATTAGCAAAGTGACATTGGGCACGTGAGAATCCTCATCTCCTTCTATTTCTCTCCGAGTTTCAAGCAAAACTTTATGCAGGACCAAGGCATCTTTATAAATTAAAGATTCTGGCTCATTATATGTGCAAGCATTATTGAACATCATTACGAAGTCCTCTACCATGGAATCAATATCCTGGTATTTATTTGCCATCATATGGCTTCTGATCTTCTCCATGTCAACGGGCTTTTTAATGGTCACATAGTAGTCCGGAAGTTCAGACCGAGATGGCAACCTCAAGAAGATGGCACTCAGTCGCCGGCCTCGCTTATCCGTGTAATTCTTTACTGCTTCATACACCTCATTCAATTTCTGTTGCATTGGAGTCATGTATTTTGATTTCTTAGGAGAAATGCCACTTTTCCTACCTAAGCAGACAGAAAGGGAGGAAAAAAAAATGATTACAAAACCAGAGCTTGCACACGCCTTTGTCTATCTCCTTTCCACTGGAGAACTGCTTATTGAGAAACCACTTTATGGTATGAGTGGAAGAGCCACAACATGGAGCTCATCCCAAGTTGCAGCTTCCTTTACTTTTCGTAACTGTATGAATATTTTTTCAATGCTGTTTTTGTCAAACACAGAATCATATGTTACTGTTGAAGGTCTTTTCAGACTTCAGCACAGAAAGCACCTTTTCTTACCTAATGTTATTAATGACTCTTCTAAATTCAGTTTGGTCTTATTAGCTCCTCAAGAATATCTCTCTACAGCTATTAAAAACCAGTCAGCATAGGGTTTTTGGTATCACTAAGCATCCTAAATAGTATCAGATTCCTTTAGGACAGGTTTATGCCAATTTAGAGAGGATTATTATGGGTAAAATATAAAATAAGGGATTATCAATCAGATTAGCTTTTTGATTAATTCAGGATCTCTGTTACGGTACTGCGAATTCTCTAGTACCTGTACCTTACCTACGAGCTGCACATTTCTATTTTCAAGAAGACTCTGCAGTTACTTTCTTTAAGCCTTTCAGTGCAATTTTATCCTTCTCAGTTTGCTCAGTTCTGAACACATTGTAAGGGGGCATAAGATTTGAGTAGTAGCAAGTCTGGTTTGTGAGAGTAACAGCTCTAAGAACTGACATTGCTGGAAATTTCTGTGTTTTTCACTTTTTTTTATAATTTTCTAAATAAAACTCACATTTCTTTCATGGTTCTGTGCACACCCCGGTGCAAAGGCACAGATTTTTCTGTGCAAATCAAACATCTGGGAAAACTCTTCAAGGAAATGAAGAGTTTTTACTCATTCTAAGCAGTACTTTACTTGTAAGCAATCCCAGCAGCACATACTAAGTGTGCTAACAAACATGACTAAACCCCAGCCATTCCAACCATTCTTAAGTCTTCCTTCTTCATTCCCAGTTACCTTTCTTAGGAAATGCTACACACAACAACTAAATTCTGTTATATAATTACACTGTTGCTGTTATGACCTTGAAAATACAGGTTTACTTTGTGTGTCAGTGTAAATTTGCAGGTCACATCTTCTATTCTAAAGGGAAGAACTGTTAATCTTTATTGCTGGGTATTCCGAAGTGTTGACATGAGACATAGCAATGTACAAGGCTGCCTTACTTAGCTTTAGTTTAGGGGATGCAACATCATCATCTTCAGCTAGGGGTCCCAGTTCTTTCCTTTTTTCTTTAAGGATCTTTTCCAGCATATGGGCATCATTGTATACCTATTAATCAGTAAAGTAATCAAACACCAAACCAAAACAAAACAAGGTTTACTGTATTTAAACTACTTTAGAACTAGTCCCCAAGAAACATTTACATGTTAGTCTGAAAAAGCTGAAAACAAAACCAAATACTTGATTAAAAAAGAAGGGTTTATTTCTTGAACGCTCACCTTTAACAGACCTATGCAGGTAAGCAGAACTTATCAACACAATCTAAATCAGGGAGATATAAATCTTGAATACATTATCTAGTTGAGCAGCATTTCTATTCCAAAGACTATAAAACAGCAAGGTGCAGTTGTCTTATCAACCTTCTCATCAAACCATCCTGTTGAGCAATCTCCTGAACTACTGTGATTCCACCAAGGTAGAAAGGACTAGAACAGTACTCCTGGGTCTTCAAATCCAACCCCAGTGAATGCAAACTCATCATAAAGTCCTTTACAGGAGCTGGTTAAGTTCCTTATTAGAAAAAGCTGAAGGTTTCTTACCATCACTCTGCTCCAAAACATCATGCTTGCTGGTTGAGAAACTTTGCAATATAGACACACCCTACAATCTATTTGTAAATGAAAAGCATATTCTTTCCAGACTTTTTGGCTAGACTCAGCAAGTCAGGTTTTCTAGTCTGATCTCTCCCACACTCTCCACCTCCGTGAAAACAAAGATGTTTTTTTTTTCCCAACTAAGACATCCCTTCTCAGTGGTTCTGTGCTCCAAAACACGCTGATAACTGCTCACTGCACAAATACCTTCCTGTGATTAACTGAAGATGAATAATGATAAGGTAGTAACTGGATTATTTTTTTAAACCCTACTAAGGAAGCATTCAGCTGACACTCTTTTAGGGGAGAGTTTAGCTAACAGGAAATAAATCTAACCTTTACAAGGGAGCCTGCTGCATTTCACATTTATATAACCATAGACAGAGACAGAGTTTAAAACATTAGCAGAAAAAAAGTCATATTTCTATTTTAGTTCAATGAACAATAGCATAAATAATGTGAGAAACAATCAAAGCTAAACCATGCTACCATAATTTATATGTCTGCGAAGAAGCAGAAGCAAGTGTGACTGCAGAATCAAAACAGTACCTGGGAGCCTTCCTCATTATAATGCCTTGCATTTCGGAACATGAGCTTCATGTCTTCAATCATAGCTTCTTCCCCTGCATACTTATCATTGCGGATGTTGTTTTCTATCATTTTCAAGTCCATTGGCTCCAAGATTATTTTATAATAGTCTGGATAGTCCTTTTTGGATGGCTTAACCATAAACAGATCACAGAGCCGTCTGCCTGTGCCTGGTTCTCGAGCTTCTAGAACTGCATTGTATAAAATCTTCATTCGTTGCTTTCGGATATTCTTTTTACTGTATAGGTTAAGGAAAAGAACAAAAGGGAAAAGCAAAAATGTCAGGGGTTCTTCTCCCCACTTCCAACATTAACGTCAAAATGGCATTATCCTCTACCATGAAAAAACACCACAAGCACCTGAACACACACACACGCACACACACACAAGATATTCAACATCAAGACAATGTGCTAGGAACATCAGTCCATTCGCAAATAACAGCATTATAACCAGCAGTCCACTAAACAAACAGGAAACCAAAATACAATTTTTCTCTCATTCACATGAAGTATTCTACAGAACAAAAAAAATGAGTAGCTTCCAAATGTGCAAAGGTGAAAAAGCTCTAAGCAGTTTGCAGCTGCAGAGAAAAAAGATCAGCCAGGACCAGGCATCTGCATCCATGACCTCAAGATCTAGTGTGAACAGGAAAAAAACCCTCAGCCAGCATCCTTATGACTACTTCTGCTGAATGCAGGGTATCAAAGACTTGAGACATTTATCTCAGTTATACTGTATCTTCTTTAGTTCCAATTACAAGAAAATAAGAACATCAAGAAGGGTCTGAATTGCTTCAACATCTGCCAACCCCAGTCAAATGAAGTTACAAGACAATCAAGCTTGCCAAAACTGCAAACCCAAGTGGAAAATGGCCACATACACAAATCTTACAGTCCTATGGTTGTCTCAATAAATCTGACAGCACACCTAAGACACAGCTTATCAGGAAACAGTTATGTGTGGCTCCCTATAGATACACAATGGAAAACTTATGTCAATAATGCCTGGGCTCAGCTCAGACATTGTGGCACTTTGAAATGCGTCCTCTACAAAGCACTTTTAAGCCACCTTAAATCTCAATCTCTGTAAGACTCAGGAAATCATAACTTTGACTCTACTATCTGTAATGACAATGACATCATCACAAACTATCTTCACTTGCTGAATGTGCAAACCTTCACTGTACAACTTGTTAGAAACCAAACAGCATCACAGATCTTGTATCACTGAATCTTTTCCTCCTACATTTAAAATTTGCCTCATCCAGCATAACACCATGCCTCAAATACCTCTTGCTCCTTGGCGAGGTCAGCAATATAACTACTGAAAATTAATGCCGCATTATGTGAGAAAATTCAAAGTGTATCTTCTATGGGTTAAAAACCCTTTTTTTTCTGCATTATCTTCAGTGCTGAAAATGTTAGTGGTTCACATAAGCAGATGAGCAACACCAGGAGAGAGACATGCTTCCAAATCCCACATTTTAGCACACTTCCAAATTCTAACACTTAGTTCAATGAAAGTAGGTAAAGCAAAACAGAAGCAGAAATAGTAAAAGGCCACGCATCTGATACACAGAAGAGTACTTCCAGACAATTTTCTTCTCTGTCACTATTATTTCCCAATGGGATGCATCTTGCCTGGGTTATTATTTTGTTTCTTCAACAACATTTCGGAATTCCTCGCAATGTTTCACTTCTGCTATCACACCATTTACAATTTTCTTTTACTTCCTATCATGCAGCAAGTGAAACTGAGAGCAAGCATGGAACTGACAAGATCAAAAGCATATTTAGGTTCTTTTTTGGCATGAAGAAACTAAAATTATTTTGATTTCCCTTATCTATGAGCACTACTTTTTCCCTTTGACTGTTCTTACATGGCAAGACCTGACAGATTTTTTTCTTTTAAGCATTTCAGTATTCTCTTGCACAAGGTGATCAAAGGCAACCTAGGGTTAAAAGGACATGGATGTCAGTTTGACTCGCCTGATGAGGTTAGTACACCTCTTTGAACCTGAAGATCACAAAACAAGCCTTTTCTTGGCAATTTGTTCCTACCCGATCTTCATTTGGTACTGTAGTCTGTCTCACCACTCCACTATATTTCTTCTTCCTAGCATCCCTAGACTGTACCACCTCCTAAATCCATGTTAACATTTTCTCTCTGCGGACTTTTTATGAACGTACATCGTTGCACTTACTTGACTGCTCTTAACTGAATTTTCACTGATGAGTCTATTTCATTCCCTTCTTCCCCCCACAACTGCTGTTACTTTGCTAAAACAAAGAACTAAAAATACAGGCAGCGGAAGGTTCACCAAAGCAAGCTATACCAAAGATGTTGAAACTACAGTTTTACATTGGCAGTTGCTACTATTGCAGTATTATCAGCAGTTAGAACTTACTTCAAATGATACCATGGGGCAAACTAGAGAAACTATCCCTTGGAGTGAGAGGCATCACTAGCATTAATTACAGAACAGCTTCCACTTTTAAAGAATTCTTTCCATAAGCCACCATTATTGCTCACTAAAATGTACACTTTAAATCACTGTGAATTTTGTTTATGTTATAGTAGCCACAATAACCAACCTATTACCAGTTTATCTATTTGTCAAACACCTTCTTTGGCATAGCTACTTACAGGTAAGTAATAGAAGAGTGTAAATTCAGAAGGGAGAGCAGAGCAATCCTCTAGCATGAATGATGAAAACTCTTCAAGCAGAGCTCATGCAAAATGAAAATGTGTGTGCCAGGAAACATCACCAAATAACAGTATTTGTGGACTAATACTATAAAATTTGAAAAAACTATTCAGCTACAGTGTTAACTCTAATTATATTCTGAAATTTCTACCCAAACTACAGTTATACATTGGAGAAGTAGCAGAAAAGTAGCAATAGTTGCTAACAACCTGCAAAGACAGTCCACACACCAGGCTAAAAAAAACAACACAAACATCCTGATATCCACTGACAGAATTACTTCATTCAGGGCAACTACAGTGCCCATGCCATGTGCTGCACTGAAGTTGTGTTGACAACAGCTAACTAATGAATAGGCCAAAAAAAGGAAAATAAAGTCAGCCAATGACTTTTAATTAACTGGAAACAACATTTAATGAGGTTAAATTTCAAAATTACAAACCCTTACACAAATGTGAGAAAACATTGTTTCATATTCTCTTTAACAAATAAAAGCTGTAGCAATGTCATGGTCTGCAAGACCTACAGAAGTGCATACCTTTTCCTTTTCGAGCTTCCAGTATCAGATGTAGCAGAAGAAATCATACTGTCCCCATCCTCAATGTCATCTCTCCTAGCAAGCTCCTTCTTCTTTGCCTGAAAAAGAACAAATCCCTGAAGCCAAACTCACTACGAGACATTTCCAGCACAGTATTAAGCACCAGAAGAGACCAGATACACAAAGAAAGACACAACTACAGGTTTTGAGACAAAAAAATCATTCAATGTATTTCCAGTGATTTACTTAGATTACAGCAGTATAATTCTTTCTGACAGAAAAAAAATTGAGGAAGCAATCTGGAAACGATGCCATTTCAGACTGCAGCACTAAGCTGAGGAAAAGTCACTCTATGATGCTCTTCATTGCCGTACTTCCCCCTAAGAAAGAAAATACTACTGCAAATACAGGTCTGGTTTAAAACTGTTTGGGAAAAATCTTAATTAGGGAAATAAATTCACAGTGAAGCTATGTCCTTTTGATCTAGCGCACATACCTGCATAACCTGCTGCATTTTCAGTACTCTTTTATAGATAGCAGAATTGGGAACATTGTAGCGCTTGGCATTTTCAAACATCAAATTCAAATCAGCCTCCAACTGATCTAAAGTTTCATATTCATGGTTCTTCAGTTTGGTTCTGCAAAACAGAGATACCAACCACATATCACACGAGTTACACACTGAAAAACAGTTCTTTAACATCTTTATGTTCACAATAAATGAAGATCCAAAGAGCTCTAATTACAGGAATGACTTTTTTTTTTCTGATGCTGCAGTAATACCTTCTGGTTGTAGCTATATTAGGGAAACATGTCTCCTTTTAAAGAGTGGTTTACATTGTTCTGAAAGCCGTCTTCTTGAAAGCTGTGCAGACCGAAGTCCTGCTTTCATACTCAGAGGAGATGCGATACATAAAAGGCAGAAGCACAACCTGCTGAGACTGCTCCAGTACCCCTCAGCTGTGACCAGTAGGGCATGGGTATGATGTCAAGGTGATGGGTTAGCTCTGCACAGCTATCAATACTGCCTTCCCTACGCATCAATTCCACTCATCGTCAGTGAGAGCCAAAAGCATTCAATACCTCCCATATTAACCCACTCTAATTTTTGCCCCCTCTTAAAACCACCCGATTGTTCATTGGTGCTACCTGCAAAGTGCAATTCATGTGAAAACAGTTAGAAAAGGACTAATGACAAAAAGTTACCATTTTTCATGTGCTAAACAGATGAATCAGTGCACTGTTTGCCAACAACTGTTTTCATCTGTTTCCTTGCACAAGCGGTGAAGGTTCTAGCCAACTTTTTTAAACCTTCCAATATCTCATTAAACACAACAGAAAACAGCTGTCTACAACAACACAGAAACCAAACCCTATCACAACTGTAAAACACAATCATCCTCCTTCACACCTCCTTTCTCACCTGCCTGTCACAAACACCAATTACACACCACCTTCAAACCTAATTTTAGAGCACCCAGCTGAAAGTTAACCTGCCGGATGGAGGATAAGCACTGCCACAAAATACATTTCATATAGTTTATTGTAATCCCAACCCTTAGCTGTCAATGTGACCTCATAGCTGAACCAAGGAACAAAGAGCAACACTTGTGTTAGACAGCACTCTCCATTAGTCAGCCAAGGGTGAGGAGGTTGTGGTTGGATTAAACATGACATGAATCAGAATCATAGAATAGTTAGGGTTGGAAAGGACCTTAAGATCATCTAGTTCTGGCTCCCCTGCCATGGGCAGGGACACCTCACACTAAACCATATCACCCAAGGCTCTGTCCAACCTGGCCTTGAACACCACAAGCGATGGGGAATTCACAACTTCCCTGGGCAACCCATTCCAGTGCCTCACCACCCTTACAGGAAAGAATTTCTTCCTTATACCCAATATAAACTTCCCCAGTTTAAGGTTGAACCCGTTACCCCTTGTCCTCTCATTACAGTCCCACATGAAGAGTCCCTCCCCAGCATCCTTATAGGCCCCCTTCAGACATTGGAAGGCTGCTCTGAGGTCTCCACGCAGCCTTCTCTGCTCCAGGCTGAACAGCCCCAACTCTCTCATCCTGTCTTCATATGGAGGTGCTCCAGTCCCCTGATCATCCTCATGGCCCTCCTCTGGACTTGTTCCAACAGTTCCATGTCC
>JASSUY010017702.1:0-35843 GCA_032466535.1 Forpus xanthops
GTGTCCCTGCCCCTGGCAGGGGGGTTGGAACTAGATGGTCTTAAGGTCCTTTCCAACCCTAACTATTCTATGATTCTCTGATACAGATCATGCTGTTGGTAGCCCTGTTACTTTCTCTGAAGTTCTTAGTGTTACATGTCAGTGCTTTACATACTTTGGTGCCAAAATAGTTACTGTACCTAGAGCCACTTTTGTGATTACAGTTCACTAGTTACTCAGAATTGAGGGAGTTCGTTTTCTCCTGGGACTTCAAGGCCTCCAGTGGCATACCCTAAAGAATGCTGTAGGTTGATTGTCTCAGATGTCTGTAAATTGGAGATGTGTATTTCATTTCCTGGTGGTACTAAAGGCAAGAACACTAGAAGAACTTGTGTCGCTACCCAAATCTATACTCTGCTTCTCAAATGATGTTTGTTTTCAACCTCTTAAAAGCTTTGGCCTAAGCAGTTGTCACAGTGTGGAGGAAATCTTACGGCATAAGACTACAGCACTGTAGGTGTGATTCAAGCCAGCGAATAAGCTCAGATGACAGCTTCTCTTCTTGTGTGGGTCATGGACTCTCTTATCTCGGGGATATGAGAACTGCTGTAAGCAAAGACTAACTAACTTCTTAAAATTCTTTATCTTCTCATACAACTTAAAGCTAACCAGTTCTCAGGAATACCTGAATTGTGAATCAGAGGATTCCTTCACAATTGCTGGGGTTTGTCTGCTTGTTGGCTTTATTTGAGTGTCACCAAAAGTACAATGAACACAGAGCACAAAAATTGTTGCGTCATAAATTTTCTTCTAACACGAGGTCTGCTTCTTAGAGATGTAACTCTGGAGTTACTCCCTGCAATTAACATCACTTGAATTTGCTGCCGTGGCTGTTCATCTAGAGATGTGCCACTATATGTCATTCCCCCTTGCCCCTGATATGGAAGGTGTTTGGTGCTAATTTAACTTTTTTTTTTTTTTTAAGAATTCAGTGGTGATATTGCTGACCTTTTTTGAGTCTTTGGTTCTGAGGTGAATTTTCTGAATTTTCTTTTTTTTTCTTCAACCTCGTGAGTTTCAAGGGCATCTTAAGAATTCAGCCACTGTGTCAGATAATTTTTGTGCTCGGTGTTCATTGCACCTCAGGCATCACCTTGCATTGTTGCTTAAGAGATGCTTCCCTTTAGCTCTAACTTCATCCTAACATCTCTTTGGGATCAGCCCTGAAGTAATTGCACCTTGAAAGGAAGTATTCAACATCATTCTGTTCAGTAAGCCCTACATCTAATCTGATTCCTTAGCTGCTCGTAGCCTTACCACCTCCATCTCTTTTCAGTTACCTTTTTTTTTTTTAACAAAAGACTGAAATAACAAAAAGCTACTTTTCCAACCAGAGAGACATGGAATTAGTCTTTATCATCTCAAGAAAATAGTTTAGTGCAATTATTTCCTCAGGCCGAAGAGAGAGGAATGTTGGATCAGAGAAGTCTGGATACCTGCTTTTGCTGGTTCAAGATAATGTGCAAGACAAAATGCTGTTTCTTTGAGAGAGATATTGGCCAACGTCTCTTGGTTTTCAGGACTCTTCTCTATTCTCTGTCTGGCTGAAAACACCTTGCAGTCTGTAGTGATCTGGCCATTATTGTGTGCCATTGGGGCTGATGTTTTCATTAGTTAAACACTCCTGGCAAATCACTTTGGTATATCAGTAAATATAAAAAGTGTCTTCTAACCCATATGTGAGCCAGTAGAGAATAGCAAAACTATTTTGGACTTGGTTTCCAGCTATGTTTACATTCTCCAAGCTGTGATCTGTACAATGCTTTTTTTCCTGGTGCTTCACTACATCCTCTTCCCATACACTGGTGAGTTCCTTAGGTATTCTAGGCAACAGAACAGCCTGTGATGAATTCCACATTAAATTCCGCATCCACTCCTTTTCAGGCATGCCTCTGGATTATGTGGATTCCTGACTGGCATTCCATCAATGTGCTAGTTACAGTCTTCTGGACAATCTTCTCATCTGTAAGTCAATAAAATAACCTGAATCAGTATTTAAAGAACACCTAATTATCGCAAAAATCCATGTGATAATCAAGGTATTTTGAACTTCCTTGACTACACAATTTGTCTTTCCATCAGAAAGGCATATTGCTGCTTGGTTTTAATTGTCTTTAATTATAATATGTTTTAGTTATGTAAAACTGGGATGATAGTAAAGGACAGAAGTACAGTTGGAGAGCCAGAATTTTCTAAGGAAAATGAGCAATGCAGAACATTTTAGAATGGGAAACAACTGAATATTAATCTTAAGTCTCTAATGTCTCCTGTCATCTAAGGAGTAAATTGTGCTTAGATTTAGTATCAGGGCAAGGATTTAACTAGAATTAAAATAGAGCTGTATCAGTTTAGTTCAGGAGTAGGATTGTACAGTGTTGTCTGCTGTGTTGCATAGGATTAATTTTGTGGTTTAAGGATGAGATGTCCTACCCAAATTGAAATTTAGCCTCTCAAAGTATATATGTCTCAGATAGTTAAATCTATTTATTTTTCCAAGGTTGCTTGACACTTTCTGTATAAATATATTAGTCTTCTCCCTGCCTAGCTGGGACGTTTAACTTGAGTCACCCACACATGCTTAGAGGTGCTTAATTTCTCTAGATTGTCTTGAAAAGCTGGGGATTAGATCTATGGCTGATTTTATCGCATGTGAGAGTGGTCATTACTGCCTCTGATAGAGCATTCAGTTAATTATGCCATATTATAGCACTGAGAAGTATGGGTGCAGCACTCAAGCTAGGTGATTTAAACCTACCTTGTCATCTTTCTAGGGGAAAAAGGGCTAGGGAATAGAAGAAACGTGCCGTTCAAATAACGAGCACATGAAAGGACGCTTCTCTAATTTTCCCATCAATAATTCTTGAGATGGTTTTATCTAATGACAATGTGTGCATATATATTTAAATGCATAATTATTTTCTGTGAGTAAGATCTGGAAACTCAGTTCTGCTGCTTGCAGTTAATATCCCTGGATGAGGTATCTAATGTTTCTGAGATGAGATAAACCGTTATTTCTGGATGGGATTTGTCTTCCTTATTTTCTTGCTCAGTTTCAAGTGCTTTCACACAAAATGTTCTGTGGTTTAATGCTTTTGATTACTGCAGTAAGGAAGGCATGAATTCATTCTTCTTAATCTGGCTTCTATCCTTTAATCAGTCTTTCCATTTCTCAAGTGGGTTCTCCAAACAGCAGGCTGTTTGGGAGGCAAGAACCATCCTTCTTTTGGAGCCTATACTTTAAAGAGGATTGAGTAAATCTGAAGTACATGGAGGCCTTTTAGATTTATGTTGGTTCAATACATCCATGGTAGAAGGATAAAATAATGTAAATTGACTGGATTGCTATTTATAGGGGCCCATGATTTCTGTGTATTCTGTGGAAATGCAGATGTTCAGATAGGTAACAGTGATTTTCCACTGCTGTCCTCAAACACTGCTGGAGTGATTGTCTTGCTGTCTTTCCAGCTATTCCAATTTACACTCTTTTTGTACAGACTTTTTGATGACAGCACCAGTATTTGATAATTAGAAGTTTACACTGTTTTATTCCAGTACTTTGTCCTAAATTCTCGTTGTATCTACAGTTAATGTATCTTAAATGCAGAAGACATTACTGAAATTACAGAGTTGCTTGATTCTTCTGTTATCTACCTCTGAAGCAAATAGGTATCTTTATTACTTGATAATAGTTTGCAGACTAACAATTCCAAGCTGCCTTTTCAGATCACCCTGTACAGGCAGCTAAGATAATCTCATTTCTCCACTACTATTCAATCACTATCTGCCTTCTGCTAAATGCTTGTGAAGAGAGAAGGAGCCAACTTTTATTAACTCCCTTACCAGATCTGCCCTTCCTCTTGGCTGGCTGGGTAATCTTTTTGCTCTGTTGTGGAGAATAAACAGATTCACCTTCTTTTCATGCCTGTAGTCCCTGAACTCACTTAAAGGAGCCAGCAGAAATCTGTGTTCACTGTGATTCCCTTATCACAAAAGGTACTATGATTTTTACATGTCTTGAAGGTCATGCATATTTTCCTCACAGACTGAGAACACCTATTTTCCCTGATGCATACGTGCATGCAGGTTTTTTGGTCATAGTGATTTAATACTGTTGATGCCTTAAGCCTTGTAGGGTCTACCTTTATAGTATCATAGTTAAGAAATCTGGTGTAAGACTGAACTGAAAACAGTTTTCTGACCCTGTGAAGGTAAGTTCCCTTGCAAAGCTTCCAAATGTGACTAATTTGTCTCTGATTGAAACTCCAGTTTAGTAGATGTAGTTTTCATTTCTATGGATATTGTATTTCCAAGCCCAAATCAGAAAGTGCAAGAATGTGTGAATTTCAGTACGTTCTTGTTTCGTATTTGTGGCTTTGGTTATTTCAGCTAGTAACTCAATGTAATTGTTGTTTGAAGCATAGCATAAAACCAACTTATTTTAAAAATCAAATTTCCAAACCTGGGGGCAAGAAAAGGAGGTGAATGCAATCATCCCAATAATTTCTAAACTGCTGTCTAATTTTAGACAGATTTCATAGGGGAACAAGTACTTAAAGATCATTAAACTCCAGCACATATTACAAAAATGTATGTCTTTGCAAATGTTATGGGCAAGGGAAAGGTGATAGTGTTAGTTTACATATAAATAGATGCAGGAAACCAGAGAGGAAAGGCATCGTACAGATATCCCAATTATAGGAACAGCTTTAGTTAAAGCTTGCAGTCAACCATGACAGAAAAGCCTTGAGAGGACCAGCTTTAATTAGTTCCAGTGTTCACAAAAAAATGAGTTTTCTCTGCAGTATTTATTCCTTTCCTGGCAAGAATATTTCTCAAGTTCAGACATCAGTAGTGAAAGTAAATACTAGCTGCAGTTAATTTCAATATTTAAATTTAGGCAAAAATACATATGTAAATATGAGGTCATTCTGCTTTTGAAATTATGAGGAAATATAATTTTGTCTGGAAAATAAGTTTTTCCTTCTGATACATTTTAAAGTGTTTATGGCTTGCAAAACTGATGAAATATTAGAATTAGTTTATTAAAACATAACAGGTTTAAAAACTTCCATGCAAGTAATACCTAATTTGCTGCTTAAATTTGAAAAATTAATACTGATGCTTTTATAGGCCAAAGAATTGAGTCTTACTTATCTTTAATCAGAGTTGTATTACAGAAGGGCAAATAGTATCATATGTCTCCTTAATAAATATTGGCATGAGTAGTTTTGTTGATTCTGTGTTAGTTTTTTATTGTTTGGAAATCATATAAATTAGGTTAATACAATTTAAAATCATTGTACCTTCTCCTGTCACTGTAAGCCCTCGTAAAAAGTCTCTCTCCATCTTTCTTACAAGCCTCCTTCACACACTGAGAGGCCATAGTAAATTCTCCCTGGAGCCTTTTCTTCTCCAGGCTGAAAAAGCCCAACTCTTCAGCCTGTCTTCATAGGAGATGTGCTCCAGCCGCCTGATCATCTTCATGGCCTCCTCTGGGCTCTCTCAAGCAGGCCTACATCCCCCTTGTGTTGGGGGCACAGAGCTCGATGCAGTACTCCAGGCGGGGTGTCACAAGAACAGGGCAGGAAAATCACCTCTCTCAGCCTCCTGGCCATGCTCCTTTTGATGCAGCCCAGCATATGGTTGGCTTTCTGGGCTGCAGTCGCACATTGCTGCCAAAACACCATCCTGTGTTTAGACTTGCTTAGGTATGCTCATGTAACCCAAATGCATTCAGAATGCTGTTTTCAATTTTGGATACCGCATTGTTAGAATAATGCTGATAAGTAGGTGGTATTTGAATAAGAACAACAAACATCACTGGAATTAGTGATACCTTACTTTTTTTTTGTGCTAAATAAGAACAGAATTATAACTTGCTAGAACGTTGGCAAAGAGTACAACAGCCATACATACCTGAAGATTACAAACATCAAGAAATGAGAACTAATCTGTGTAATCTGAAAGTACAGGGGAACAAATCTGGGAGGGAAAAAAGGAAAATTGACACATTTTCCTGTGTATGAGATACAGTGGTCATAGAAGAGTTTACCCAAGAAATTGCTGGAAACCACTGAACTAAAATTATGAAAAAGAATGGGAAAAATACTGGAATTTTTTTTTATTGTCCAAACAGCACTACACTGGGTAGAGACAGGCCCATCTGAGTCCTCTAGTCTTTACTTAGTAAATGCTATATTCACTGAAGTGGGGAGTTCTGGCATTATACCAAGTGAGGGATGAAATGTTCAGTTTCTAGCTCAACAATATAAATCATCAGTGTTTCTGGACTGTTGAATATTTAATTACATTTCTGTTCAAAAGTAAACTAATTCTCTGTGAATGTTAACGCATTTTTCCCCCCAGCATGACTGTTCAAACATGTTAAGTAACATAAACAACAGTAGACAGGGCAAAATGCTGTTTGTGCAAAATCACATTTTTGGAACAAATCCTCTTCTGAGGAATTCTGTTCTTCACAAAAGGAGGAAAGTCATCTGCAAAGAAGCTCAGCTAGTAATAATAAGGTGATTATTACACATCTGTATGTTTTACTTGATAGCTGATATATCTTAATTCTTTCTTTAAAACTGAAAAAGAAACCAAATAACCTGTCATTTGTGGTTCTGGTATCCTAGCATAAAATGCATTTATGTGTTTGGTATCATAGCATAAACTGCAGTGAAAATTTAATTTTTAAAATACGTGGCTTGCCTCTGGCTCTTGCAATACTTAACCATCACTTCTTCAAATCTCCAGTAATATTCTGAGGCACAAAAAGCTTCTGCTAGTCACTGTTGACACCTGTTGTTTAGTTAGTGAGAACTAGTTAGTGCAGTGTGTATCACTAGTGGATTTATATATGGGAACCACATAAGTAGCTCATGCATTGTAAGGTTTCTTAGTGACAGCCCTCTGTACATTGGTCTTCTTATTACTGTGGATTCTTGACAATATTTTTTATTTTGTTAGTATTCAGTTCCCCTCTCAGATTCAGCACAGTGAAAGGCCCAGACTATCTATTCCCTTTCTTTCCTTTCTTCACCAAAGCACAGCTAGTCATTTCCTCACGTTTGGTACCTCACCGGTTGTAGCTTGGTGCCAAAGGAATAATTCTTTCTGAATCGCTCTGCCTTCAGGGGGTTCTCTGCTTGTGTCTGGGGAAGAAGGGCGGGCTTGGTCACCAGGAATGAGTGCTTCTGCTTTCCTTTTGTGAGGGCAGCTCTGTTGTTAAGGCAGGGCACTGTGTGTTGAATTCTAATGCCTTTGTGGGAGAGCCAGCCTGTTTCAAAGTGGTCTAGCATGGGAGGTGTTGGCTGTAATTAGTAGTGCCACAGCCCTGGGGGAGTTTTGGAAATTGGGAATGCATCACTGATGGGGAGCCAGCAGTTCAGTGCTGTAGCCAGGGTGAAACTCCTTATCTTCCCAGTACCTACCAGGTTATCTTTCGTAGCAGCTGGGAAGTTCAGGTACCTTTTCTTTAAATATGTATAAATTACTGCCACAAAATACTGTCCATTCAAAAGCAGGTTGTCCTGTCTATGTGGTAAAAGTATATTGGCATTCATTTTACATGCTTTTGGCAAATTTTGTAAGATTAAGTTAGAAAATTGATGTGTGCATTTAATAAGTCTTATCCTGAACTAGTAAAGGAGTATGTTACAAAGGTAACTTAATATACAGATTATATATTTTCAAGAAAACGTGGAAAATTTTCAAAGCTATGTTATGATAGATAGACAAAGCCACAAAAGCTGTACCCTTAGTTCTGGTTCTAAGGTTCCGATTTTAAATTAACACTGGATTAGTTATCTGTCTCTGTCAAGACTATAATAAAGAGCTTTTGTTGCAATCCATCATAGGGCTTTTGTATTATATACCATACATAGAAACTGTTAACAGGAAGACTAGATTAATGCAGAGAGAAAAAATGTCATCAGATAAAACATAGGTCTCAAAAAGCAATTTCATATCACATCGTATGTTATGCATTAATACATTTTTAGCCTTTGGGGAACAGAGGAGAACTTATAATCAAAAATTAATTTGAGCATTCTTGGCTGTACCTACATTAGAACTCAGGATACTTCCAAAACTGCCTTTAATCAAATGACCTGATGGGAGCTCACTAGGAGAAAACTAATGAGTACAGAGTCATCTGAATAATACTTAGTGATGCTCATAAGAAATTTTGCAGTTCTTTTTTCAAATCTTAGATGCAATATTTCAAAAGATTTAGAGGAAGCCGTGTGTGTGCATGTATATAATCCAAATGCATTGTGCATGGTTTATATTTTTAAAATTAACTTATTCAGAAAGCTTAGTAGAAATACAAGTGCAAGGAGTAACTATTCTTTTTTTTGTCTTGATTAATATCCTAACAGTAAAGTGCATTGCGGTTCAACATGACCTAAATATTTCTCCGGTAATATATGGACATGTGGTGAATTTCATTATTTTTTATTATTTTTTTCTGTAAGATATCATTAGAGCTTGAGCCTGTTTGGGGGACTATGATTCTCCTCTTTTCTGTGAATTCACATGATTGCTTTCATGAGTCTTCAGTGTAGTTTAATACTGTAGTTTCAGTACTGGAAGGAAAAGAATTGGCAGTTTGTATTTTGTGCCTTTAAGATTTGCATTTGGATTTGTAGAATGCAGTTATATTCTATTCAGTTTCTAGTTGTTTACCATTTTTGTAAACTTAAAAGTATCACAGGTAATGAAGGCATTAGATCATCATATATGTAACAAAAGTTGTAGTTAAATGGTTGTGAGAAGAATTGTAAGGAAAAAGACCCTACCAAATAGTGATTAATTATAATCTAACATCTGGAAATCTTTAGTGTTGTTATGTTTTTATGTATATACTTAGGGAATTTGGTTTTAACCAGAAATTTTATTCTTCATGTGATTTGTGTTTTTAAGTTCTGTATTTTGGGAGTTAGTTGTAATATCAGAAAAGTTTCACTGTGTTTTTTAATTTCCATTTTTGCTTAAAATACTTAATGTGAAGGAAATTTGCTAGTCTGAATGTTTCTTGCTTTAGATATGCAAAACTGTTACATCTGACTTCACCTATTGAATTCTGTCTGTGAGCCAGAAATGCAACTGGCTTAGTACCTTTTTGCCTCCAGCAGCCTTACTGTTCATGGGATGTAGTTCTGAAGGTGAGATTTTTGCAAGAGCGATTTGATTTTAATAGTTTCTTTATTGAAATGAAATGTATTTACAGTTATTAGCAAGACATGTCAAGGAACTGCAGTTATGGTGGCTGGATTTTTTAATTTGCTTTTACAATAGATTTGTTAAAGTTGATACGAACAACTTGTTTTTAAAATACACCATGGTAAGATAGAAGCTATTGGTAGGGTGAAGAAATGAAGACAGCAACGTGGTTGAAAGAATCCGTGCTTAACAAATAGACCAATCAGTGGTTCTTGCATATATTCCAGATTATCAGAATTGAAAACAAAGGAAAAAGCTTTGGTTATGTGGTGAAATCAACCCAAGCTTAGCCTTGTAGAAAGAAGCTGTCTTAAGAAGCCTGCGTTTGTAAGCTGCTGTTCTCTAAATTATTACTGTTTAAATTCTACTTCACTGATAGGAATTCTGCTTTTGTTAAAGGGACAAGTTTTGCAAAAGCCAAACACTGTTTATTTGACCCTGTTGTATTTTGCAGTTCTACTGGGGGAAAGAAACCAAGATTGAGCTGGATATTTTCTCCTTGTATTCAGAATCCATAGATTTTTGCTCAGTACATGTGATCGCAGAAAAATCTTTCATTAAGGTTTGAGGGGAGGAGATCAGTGCATAATCGATGGTGACAGCCCTATCACTTGTATACTGAGACAAGAGGGACCAATAATAGCACAGACAAGACACAGGTGGGAGAAATTTTAATCAAGTGTGTAAGGAAGCCCAAAGCTATACAGTGGGCTGTGGGCAGAGCCTGACTGTAAAGATCTTCCTCAACAGAGCTGTAAGTGGCATGGAAGCCCTGAGGACTGGGCTGAGTAGAAGGTAGTTGCTATGATGCTGTATTTTGTTACACATCTTTCATTGACTCAGCCCAGATTGCAATGTTTCACTTGCTGAAAATATGCTGTTGCCTCCTCTAAAACTTGATGTAGCCCCTGTAGTTATGAATTAGTGTGTCAGCTGCTATTTCTGTTAATGAAATTGTACTTGCTGCATTGATACTAGGGGGTCATATTTGCAGTGTTATTTATACTGAGAATTCTGCTATTGCTGCCATGACCAGAGTCATCTCAGTGACAATTACTGGTTTTAGGAAAAGCTAATTTATCACAGATAGAGCTCTTAAAAGTCAGCACACAACTAATTAATCATTTAATTTTTTCCCACCCATAACTTGCCAAAATTGCCTTAATTTTTACAGTACTGTTTCATGATAGTCGCAACCAATATAGGGCTGAAAGCATAATTATAATTTTTTTTTTTTAGTGTAAATAATTATTGCCCTTTTTTTGTTTGTTTAGTTGAATACAGGTGAAACCTAGAAATTTTGGCAAGGAAGTGAATGTTTATGTCCATAATCAAACCCATAATTTTCAAATGTTTTTTCTATGTGCTTTAAAGAAAAGTGTACCTGTGTGTGTGCAGGTGTGCATGCATGTAGGGGAGATTGTGGTCTTGTGATACACATCTGGGAGAAAATTGGCTCATGGTAGTAGCTGAAAGTAATTTTTTTGCATTGTCTGTAATTATGTCCTAGAGATTGACTATAACTCCAGTCCTGCCCGGTTTTGGACTTCATTGTCTGTTTTCTGGTACGTGACAGATATACTAAGAAGATTACAGATTGTTCTATAGTAAGAAAACAGTAATTGCCACAGACAATTAAAACAGTACAGAAGTCAGTCAATATTAAATACAGGATAAAAATTGCAAATGCATTTTATGAGTTACTTTTTTACTGAACTTAAGACAAATCTGTTCATTATCTTGCAGATCAAATACTACCTATACAGTGTTACTAAGACAGAGACTTCAGTGGCCCATTGGCATCTTCATCCATCCATGCAGTTCATCTTCAGTTCAGAAAGTTTAGACAACATTTGAGAGGCTGTTAATGGTGTTACTTGAGGAACAGTATTTTTTTATATTTGTGACTACAAATAAAATCGACTTTATTAATGACTCTGTGGTTTAATAGAAAAAATAATTACAAATTTTCTTACATACTCTGTATAGGTATTGCTCCCTACTTTGACCAAATGCGCAGCAACTTTTCTGAATAGACAGTTTCATACAGGTATCCTCAAGATGTAAACAGTTCATTTTACACTCATTGACATTACTTCCTAGTAATAGATTTTGCATTTATTTCCTCTTAATACTGCTTTATAGTTACCGTAAGATCATCTTTTCCTAGTCACTTGCAGTTAGAAAAATTTTTGAGAGCGAATTGCAGAAGATTGAGGTGTGAAGGAGATGTTCCAATGAGCAGATCTTCCATTCTGTGGCATGGTTCATAACAGAAAGGATTAGTAATCTGTAATTTTAACACATTTCTGTTGAATTGTCAGTTTAAGATGTCAGTTGTCATCTTCTCAGTTCCAAAATGTGTCCTTTAAGGGATGTTAATTGCCTTTGGAGTTTTAAAATTGTTATGTTGACTCAGCAGTAGGTGGCAGTGGCCTACTTTCTCAAAGGACACCATGTTGTTGGTGTCTGTTTTTCCTAAAGCTTTTGCTTGTACTTTGATCTTGCAGCAAGAGCTGTAGAGGAGCAAACTGCGGGAAGTCTTCGCACATTTGCCTTTTCATAGTAGAGGTGTGTATTAGAAGATCTTTATCTTTGGATTTTCTGCAGTTGGCATAGCATCATTTATAATTAAAAGAAAATTTGACAAGAGAATGGGCTTTGTTTTGTTAACTGATACAATTCTGATTTTACCAGATTCATTAACACATTGGAGGATATTCATTAGCTACTTTTGTTCTATCCCAAAGTCTGTGTAGTGGGGATACATGATTATTCAAGCAAATATAAAGACTATTGTATATTCTGTTTCTGTTTCTAAGGGTGGGGGAGAAAGTGTTAAATTGATTGTTACATTTCAAACTGTGGTCTTTCCTGCCAGCAGATAGAAAGTGATCAATTAAATGAGGCATATGAAAGGCATTGCTGGGGCACATTGTTTAAGGAAAATTACAAGTATGGTAATGTTAAGGCATAAAGATACACTGTAGAAATTGCTTGAATTAAATTTAATTCTATGAAAGCAAGGGCATTCAATGCTGCATTATTGGTATATTGTATAAAAATTATAGTATTTCATCAATGTAACTTAATCAGATGTAAACTTTCATTAAAAAAGGTATGTAATCGTGAAATGGCATTGGTCTTATGAAAGTAAAACTGAAGTATAATTATCAGTTAATCTGTTGGGCAGGTTTGTTAGTTTTCCCCACCATAATGTGCTTTCATTCCTGCTTGTCTTACTGAACTTGCTAGAAATTCTGAATCGTTACTCTGACAACTGATAGTTCAAACTTTCCACAAGCTTGTAGTGATGTAACATTTCTTCACAGATCTTGCAAATCTGAAATACTTCTACAGGAGTGTGTTGAAGGGAAAATGATAGCTGCTTGTTACCCAGGGCCTTCTCTTAGTACCCGCAGCAGGGTAGAACTGTCTTGGCTGTAGCCACAGAGTTACCCCACGAGCAGGTTTCTCAGCTGCTGCTAGCAGTGTTTGGTAAGTACAGAGATAGAAGAGTGTCGCTGGTAAGGCCTCTAGTAGTTGGAGGGCTGTGCAGCAGCTAAACAACTTGCCTTTTGAAAAGAAATGTAGTCAAATCTCAGTAATGTTCGTCTAGAAAGATAGTAATTAACTTTCGTTGGTGCCATCGTTTTGCAGGTTTTTTAAGCGATAGGAATTAATTGAAAAAGTAACTGGAGCATTTTACCTAATTCCTAAAAACTCATGTATCAAAGCATGGTAGGTTAACAGGAGCATTAGGCAGTCATTATGCACACACATTCATATTCTGTACTCATACTTTCAGCATATGTATGGGGATGAGGTTATGCCAGCCATTGTGCAGCTGAAGTATCAGAGGGGTTTGTAAAGAAGATCAGAGTTGGCTTCTCAAGTGAGTTCGGAGTGCTTCAAAGGATGCATAGGAAGTAAGGGGGAAGAGTTCTCACTAGTGGTTCTGCAAAGGAGGATGGCATTTCTATTGTAAATAGGAGTTTCAGTTTAAGATCACTATTAAGTACAGCACTTTCAGTTAACTAGACTGTAATCTAGTGCCACTTCTCAGAAATTGCATCAGATTTGCATGGCACAGTGGGGAAGAGGAGATACTTGCATTTGAGTATTGCCTTTCCTTCCCTGAACTTGGAGCTGGGGAGCAGTGGGGCTGTTGGGAGGGAGAGCTCTGAGACCTGTACCACAGGAGAAGGGAGGAGGACTGCAAGCCTCTGAAGAGGTGTCACCTAACCTTTCAGCATAGGGGATCTTCTTATGCACGGACAAGCTGCTTCTGTCTTCTGCCTGGTTGGGGTTATGAACAGTTCCAGAGGCTTACTTGGGAGCAACATGGTAACAGGTTTTTATGATACTGGAATGAGTTTTTCGTTTGCTGCCTAAGTGACTTGGGTAATGAATGGTTTGGGAGTGGGGAATGGGTATGTATGTTGGGGGCTTTTTTGCTTTTCACCTTAGGGATATACTAGATATTTATCATTGCTTTTTTTTTTTTTTTTCCCCTCCTCTTTCACAGCTTTAAAGCTGCATAAAAAATACTGTGATTTCAGAATTTTTCAGCTTTCTGGACAAGACCTGTGTTAAGAAATACGTATTTTTCAGGAGCAGACATTTTTGATTACAGTAAAGTTCTGTTTGCTGTTACACACGTGTTGCTCCTTGTGCTGGGATTGCTAAATACAGCTGGGAAGGAATTATCAAGACCTTCTAGTGGTTGCAACAAACTGCAAAGAGTATGTGGTGTGTAGTGGACAAATTGCTGGCAGGTACTTTCGTTGTATACGACATCCTGTGGCAATGAGTTTCACAATTTATCAAACGTTGTGTGAAATACCTTTAGTTTTAAGCATGTTTGAGTGATGTTTTCCTTTATTGCCTTCTTGTTGTTTCTGTGGGAGACAGGGAAATACTCTTTGTTCAGGCTTTGCATAGTTTTCAAACGTAATGCATAATTTGGAAGGTGCCAAGCTATATCTTCTGTTATGTGTTTCCCTTGCAAGTTTATTCTTGTCTTAAAAGTATATGTTTTATCATAGTTACTGTTCCCTCTTCTACCTTTTCTTGTTGTACTAAATCTTTGGGTAGGACAGCCACAACTGTGTTGTTCAGATATTAGAAAATGGTATTTATGGGGGTTCAGGAAGGGAAAAACAAGTCAAAGAGTAGATTTTCTGCAGATTTGAGAGAAGGCAAAGAAGGAAATTTCAATTGTCGTAAATGGACTTTTATTCAGGTTCAGAGTCGTACATTTTTAGGTCAGGGAGTTCTGGCTTAATCTCTGGTTGTGCAGCACCTTTTAATGTCTGTTGGACATCTTTTCAGCTATTTTGTTAAGAGTTGTATCCTAGAGACAAACCAGGCTAGTAAAGGGCGATATACACACACTGTTATTTAAAACCTAGCTAGCAGTTGGCTGGAATTACTTACTTTATTTATTTTATTGCTATTGCATGCAGTTGTTTAAAGAATCCGTCACTTGAGCATCTGAAATTTTATGATCTATATGTACTATAAATTAGGCAAGTTTTTTTTTTTTCATGAATGGTATAAAAGAGAGCAATATCATCACTTACATCTTGCTTATATAAGATAAAACAGAAGAAAAAGTGCACTAGCCATCAACTGCTTTTTTGCTTGCTATTTACAGAATTCTTTTTTACCTTTATACTCCAGTTCTATATTTTCTGTGAAAATGTTTATTTGCATGCTTGTTTGGACCTCTCTTTAAAAGTCTTGCCTCCTGTGCTGTTTATACAACAGTATCATTAAAGCAGTAATCAAGAAAGGGCTTAACTCTGGAATTAATATTTAATTGCTTCTGTAGAACATTGCTCACGTATCATTTGTTGTGCTTCCTTGACAGTGACAGAATGATTCCTTTATTTTCTGTTGGGGAACCATTGCAACGAGCCTGTAGTCAAGGGTTTCTTTAGGGGCTTGTCACTGGGGGAAGAGGGTTCGTCCCTCCTAAGACAGCAGAAGCTCTGCTGGTGAGGCCAGTTTGACATCCCTTGCTTCATGTGTGCCCTATGCCAGCAGGATTGAAGTCTCAGTTTAATCGTGAGCACTTTGTCATTCCTTCTATCTGAGGCAATGTTCAGATTTACGCTTTTTTATTTAATGTAGCTTTTATGTTGCAGGCTTGTAAGTAGGTGTTTAGGGACTGGAAAGATTTGGAATATTCCTAGAAAACAAAAATAAAAAATCTGTTCTTGTAATTTACCCCTATGCCATGCCCACTTCCATAATTTTTACTGTTACTATTGAGGAACTGAATTACAAAATTTTAAGAACTGCATAATCCTTCTCTTCAGTCACTGATGAGAAGAATTATTTTTGTTGGTTTTATCCCTCAAAAGCATAAAATATGTTTGGTCATTCTATCAAGAAAATAAGGGCAGTAGACATGGTGTTAAAATGCAGCAAATCTAATCCTGGCAATGCAAAGGTGTTTCTCAGGTAGACTTAAGGATCCCGCCTGGATCTCTCTGCTGTAAGCCCTGGCTTCAGTGAAAGAGTATACTCTCAAGAAAAGTGGCAAGGAGAAATCTGAGCAGCCTGAGGGAGTAAAGTACTCCATTACAGTTTTCTTTGACTCTTCTAATTCCCTGTGCCATTCTGGGTTAGCAAAATTTCAGCCCTACCACCATAGCCTTCTGTTAACTCTAATCTAAAAAAAAATCTCTCCATTTCATTCAAGGATAATATGCAACTTCATATATCTTTATATACTGTAGGGAAGATGCGTTCTGTGGCATAACACAAAGCCCTAGCTGCATACTGGGAACGTTTTAAGATAGAGCATCTAAGCAGTGAACAGATGAAGCTGTGGCAGGCTGTCTGGTGGAGTGACTAGGACTTCAGATTGCATTGTGGAAAACTTGTGTCTGTATCTCTAATGGAGTTTTGCATTGGTCATTCAGTATTTTACCTGACAGATGATGGAAAAATTAGAGAATTTTAGGGAATCCTTCCTTCATGAAAATAAGTTTTAGTGGACAGATCTTAATAAGCAGCACTAATAAGATGAGAGGCATAACTTGCTTCTTGGGAAACTCCAGGGGCAGTCAGTGCCATGGGAGCAGAAAATTACAAGCCTGGGATTCACAGCCAGAGATGATTCTTAAGCTGTCTGTGGAACTAGTAAAGACTCTTGGTTATTTAACATGTTCATTTGGAAAGGTGTGGAGGGGTAGGATTCCTGAGTTGTGGAGGACTTTGCACCACAAGTTTTCTGAGAAGACTAGAAGGGTAACTCCTGCTAGTAACAATGCATTGCATAATAATTGGGTCATATCTACATTTCAGGTGGAATAGGCAACTGGTTTGCCTTTGACCTCATAATAAAGAGAAATTGTTGTTGGACTTTTCCTGGCCTGGACAAGGAAGTAGTCCAGCAAGAAGAAAGCAATTCTTTCATAGTTTTGTACCACAGAGATTTTCCTGTCCTTTTTTCCAGAGGGAAAATAAAAAAAATCATGAACTATAAAAAAGTATTTGTCACTTCACTGGCTTCTGAGTCAGGTAAAGGTTTAAAGAGAGAGAACAAAATAGACTTTCACTGGGCAAAGAAGAAAAGATTTAAGTACTTACAGAGCAATTAATTCCATCAGTGCTATGGAGGTATTTTTACCTTGTTAGATTTAGTCAGTTTAGACATAATCTGAATTTAAAACACAAACTTATAACTGTGTTATTATCTCACTTTTTTGCAGGTTTGCTGGTCCTCTGATACATTTCAGAATGCCGCTGGTAAAAAGGAACATAGACCCTAGGCACCTGTGCCACACAGCTCTGCCCCGAGGTATCAAGAATGAATTGGAATGTGTCACAAATATCTCATTGGCAAATATAATCAGACAACTGAGTAGCCTAAGTAAGTATGTTGTCCTAATAGCTGTGTTTAGAATGAATATACTTTACTGTCACAGTTTTTGTGGTTGAAGTAGGAACACCTATTGCAATCTCCAGTAGAGAATTGTGGCTGAGCCTTGAATGTACTCCTTTTTTGACTGGTGACTAGCATGGACTTGTGTGGTAGAAAGCTAGGAATTTTTCCAGCAGCGCGTTATTTCTGTTACCAGTGAAACATAACAGAAAAAGATACATGGTAGTTAATGAAGTCAGTCAGTAATTGTTAACCTTAGAGCAATTCTTGATTAGGGGATATGGCATAACGAGGAATATGTCACTGGGGGCTTGTCTTAACTTAAACCCTTGATAATGTTGTGGTCTTTCAGAAAATAAAGTAGTTGCCTTTTAAAATAATGAAGCCAGAAATGTAGTTATTACATAGTATTTCAAACAGCTGAAGATTTTTCTTTCTTCTGGCTTCTGTCAACATTTTCTTCTGTTCTGTTGGTGCATTTGAGAGGAGTGAATATTTCTCAAGTTCTAGAACGCTAAAAGAGTGTTTCTGAAAAGGGTGGTTTCTGGGTTGTTTTTCTTTAAGTTACAGCAACTTAAAGAAAAACAACCCAGTTTTATTTGACCTTAAAAAAATGCAATAAACAAATCACTTCTGTTTTCAATTTTAAAGAATACCAACTTCTAACTCAATGACACAGTGTAAGTACTTAACCTGTCGAAATTTGGATGCCTTTGCTGTGTTTTTTTGGTATACAAAGCCTATGGCTGATACTGTATATATAGCTGCTCAGTAGGAGGTCAGAATGAAGCAGTACCAGAACAGAAAGAATTCAATTAAGGGAGAAAAAAAATATTGAAGAATAACCATTGAATGTTCCCCTATTTGTTATCTGTCTTACTGAATGCATAGCACAGTTTGAGTGATACTTTCAAGGGAATGTAACTGTAATTATGTAAACTCATTTTCATAAAAGGAATGTGGTTCTACGTGAAATGTGCTTGCAGGGGGATGAGGGATAAATGAGCTGTTTTCACTTGAGAAGAGTTTCTGTCATGAACTTGTGAGTCACTAGTGGTCAAAAAGGCATGTGACGTTGGAAATTACAAGGGTGGTAAAAGAGAAGGGAAAATGCATTCATTTACTCTGCAACAGCAAGCCTGGAATAGGTCTTTCAGATTTTTTTCCAAGTAGGTTGAACGCTGATGAGCAGGACCCATTATTTCAGTCTTCTGTTCTTCCCTCCGTATAACATCATGGTGTTGGTAGATTTTCTGCAGGCAGTATTTATACGAACTGAATTAAATTCCTGTTTTATACTCTGCATGTTTTCCAAATTAAAAAAAATGGGCATCATGTTACAAAGACATGACTATCTGTGAAACTGTTTTGTTCTGGAATTCTTCTAGCTTTTCTGCTTGTTTGTGCTAGCAACAGTACAAATTCAAAAAGATTTGGGAGTTCTGCCATAGGAATTTTGTCTCTCACGTGCTTAAACATGAATAATTAATCTAAAGTCGTATGTCACTACTACCAGCGTGTTATAGTGTTAGTAAGGGCTGCTGACATGCAAATAAATTTTAGTAGTTGCCTGTGAGTCACAGCCACCATGCAAGATTTCATAGCAGTCACCTGGCAACCAACTTCTCTGCAGGCCTCCCTTTTTGTTTGTGTGTACATTTGAGATCCAGCATTCAAATTTTGGGCTCTGAGAGCAGCAGCTGAGTGTTCTGGTAGGGCTTCATTTTCTGTAAAGCTGCTTTTGCTTTTGATGGTAAAGTTATGCAAATTGAAGTGAATGGTTTTTGACCTAATTAACACATGCCTCTAAAACTTTTCAGTTACTGGCCCTCATAGAGGATTAATCTCCTGACATGTTGACTCTCAAGGCCAACCATTCTTACCCTTTCTTCTGATATGATGTGGGCAAAGAGTGCTGTGGAATTAGAGCCTCAAGTACTTTAAATGATCTTGAAAAACATGGAGTAAAGCTAAGTGTAGAGTTTTTCATGTAAGTCGTTAGATCTCCATTCTTGGAGTTATTAATGACCCGATTGGTTGAACAGCTAGATCTAATTGGACCTGCTTTGAGCAGGGTGTTGGAGTAGGTGACTTCTGGAGATCTTTTCAATCTGAACTGGGATATGTTTCTATGATCTTGGATACTATGTGTAAGTAGGATAGGCATGCAGAAACAATACCTATTAAATGGCAGGAATTCTGTTTTCCTATGTTTTAATATAAAATGAAAAGAGCTTTACATCTGTATGTCAGCAGTAGTGTTACGTATGTCAGTATGCCATGTGTCTCCATACAAATTCTCAATCTTTTCATAGTTGATGTGTTGCTTTTAGTTGTTCAGTGTGAAATTTTTTTTTGACCTTTAAAAGAAGTAGAGATGAAAGAACGAAATATGTATTTCCACTTTGAGTGGTAGTCATTGCATTTCTCCCTGGAGCATGAAAACAGATCACTGTCTTGATACAACTTACGGTATTGCCAGTAAGTAATTTTTTCCCCCCCTGTCTGTTTCCAGTCTTCTCTACCTTCATAAAAGGCTCTGTCTTTTGACGGCTTTTTTTAGCACTGTGGCAACAGAAACTCTCTGGACAGCAGCAACAGCAGTTTTGGCATCCTTGCTATTCTTCCCTATGTTTCTTGCTTGCTGACTGTATCTGCTTTGGAGAAACAATGTTGCTTACCTATTTTTTTTCAGCAATATTGCAGATAATTAGTACACCAGTGCTGCCTGAGTTGGCATACGTGAAACACAACTGATACCACTGTTCAGTTGTGCCATTGTTAGGAGATGGGTAAATAGTTCACTTCTATACATGCAACCTCCTCATTTTGTTCATAGATATTGACTCATCTTGCTTATACTTTTATTCATCAGCTCCCTGTACACAAAACCTCGATGCCACATAAAAAATGTAACTGGTGGGGTTTGTTCTTGGCCCTGATCTCTGACACCTCCATCTGGGGAGGAGAACATTCCTCCTTTTGAGTACGTTCCTTTAATGAATATTTATATTGCAGGCATTCAGACCAGAACTTTTATTCAATCTAAGAAGATGTCATTTTCCTTTTTTTTTTTCTTCTAACTCTGTGTGGAGAATGCTGCATAACTCCGCCTTTTATGTTAGTGAAAACAACTTTCAGTTAATATTGAACCTTCAGTAGCCTTTCCCCTCTTTGTCTTTTCTTTATACCATTTCCTATTTTTACCAGGTTCTCCTAGTTACTTCTTTTCCTCTCCGCTATTTTTAGTTTTCAGTAAGTGAAACTCCAAACTTCCAAGGTAATTTCTCCTCTTTTTTTTCCCCTCTTAGATGCTTTTAACTTCTTTTTTTTTTTTTCTTTTTTTCTTTTTTTTGCTTACCATGCCAACCCTTAGGGAGTTTTAAACACGGCTTATCTTGTGAGAGACATTTTCTCACCTCAGGAAAACCTTCAGTTTGTTATGGCTCAAGGTGTTAACATTCAATAAGCAGGAAATGTTTCTCTAGAAACATACAGCAGTAATGTGTCTGGACTGCAAGTGATCTTTAGAACCAGGCCTCTTCAGCTCAAAGACCATCCTCTCTTCATCCCGTCTGGGCAACATCTTAGCACTTGTGAGGCCCTTGCATGTTGCATTATCAGAGGTAGATCTCTGCAGATCTGCAGCTAGAGCTTCAGTCAGTGTTCCAGAATCTCTGGGAATCCTCCTTTTCACTGTCTGCACAAGCATATTAAGTATTCTCTGTAGATGTTATTCATTAATCACTCTTTTCTTCCTTATTACTATAATTGCCAGAGAACACTAGAGTAGGTGTTCTTAAGCACATGGGCTAAGGGAAGTAATGGACTTGAAAACTAATGGCTTACTCAGCTTTTCAGAGACACCCCCCCCCAATCCTCTCAAAGACTTCTGCCTAATTTCTTGATACTATCTATCCAGCAGTGAGAGTACTGTCAATGTGATGCTCTTTCATGTTTGTCTTGTATGATAATGAGGGGATGAGCAAATGGTCTGTATTTTCTCATGGAAAACAACTATGAATTAGCAGAAAGAAGTCATTAACTCCTTGCCTATGCAGAGCAGTGAATTCAGCTGATACTAAAAAAGGAAGAGCAAGACTTCCCTGTGAAATAATCTTTAGGACCAGTGCCTTCAGCATCAGGTTCATCTCTCAGCAGTCTTTTTCACAGATTTCTAAATACCTGGATCATCTTGGCCAGTTTACTTGATGGTGTCCTCAAGTGGGAGATAAGAAATGATATCTCAGACCTCCAGGACTGGAGAATTTTGAAGGCTCGTTTTCTTCTTGGCTGTCAACAAGAAGCATCAGACCTGCTCCACAGATGACCTTTAACAGTTTATTTGGTATTTATGATAGCTTGATAAGATCGTCTGTTAAATGCCTGGTACAGTTTTGTTGGCTAAAGGAACCAAGTTGCCTCTTCAGTACTCTTGATGTTCTTGTAGTCCTCAAATCCAGTCCTTGTGGGACTGCCCTTACACCTTCCTAATGTTAGATTCCTAATGAGCATCTCTGAACTGTATTTAGTACTTTGTTCTTCAGAGCTCGCCCAGCCATAGTCACTGAAGATCTCAAGGATCTATCAAGGTTCTTACCTCCAAGCATGAGAGACAGTTCAGTCTCCTAGCTTTCAGTCCATTTCCTAGCCATTGACATGAGCAATTGAAATGATCTGATGAGAAACAAACCTTAAGTTTCAAGTGAAACTCAGATATACGTAGATTTTTGCTAAATTAAATAAAATTGATGTAGTGAAGACCTGAAATTGAATGAGCAGGCAATGGATATGTTAAATTATGTGTCAGAATTAATGGAGGAGGGAAAATGTATTTATAGACTTAGAATAACTTTCTTATTTTGTTTTATAAAGGGACACTGGTTATATATTATTAGTAACTTATGTGTTAACTAATAATCCTTAAAGAATATTTTCTAGTATGCACATTATATTGTGTAGGAAGGAACTATTGTGTAGTGAATAATGTAATTTTTCATAGTGTAAGTATATTGGGAAGGGATTTACAGCAGGACACAAGGTTTTATGGATGCTTTTGTTCTGTGCTTCTATTTTATCGAAACTGTACTGGGCAAAAATACTGTTTAATATGTGAATGGGATGGAGATAGTAGAAATCAAAGAATGATAGCATATAGGTGGGTAACAGGCTGAATTCTGAAAGCTTATTCTTTCTGATATTTTATCAGTTTCCACTATTCTTTTAATCCAATTTCCAAACCTATATTTTTAAACTGTAATAACATTTGAGGTTTGTGTATTTCAATATATCAACATGTTTACTATTTTAATATTAAAATAATATTATTAAAATTATGATATAGCACCTCAATATACACTGAATTTAATAATATTTAATACAGAATTATTTATCGTATTTATAATTCCAGTTGTAAATATATCGAATTAGAGTTTGTTCATATACGCAATAGTCAGGTTCCTTTCCCTCCCCAAGCTCCAGCTCACAGATTAGTCAAGGGTAAATTAATGAAGATTAATACTACTGGTAACTTTGAGTAATTGTCTCATTTTGATTGTCCTGCTTGATGCTGGCCATCCTCTTGAATGTCCCAGAATTATGCTGTTTTATGCCTTTGAGCACTTGAGGTACTCAACTTACTTATCCAGATAGATACTTAATATTTAGACCGTGGTTCCTAAGGCTGCTGATGCCCTAACTGATTCTTGTGATGCTGTTCCGGGCTCAGATGCAGTTGAAGAGTTTGAAACTTTTTTCTTTAAAAATACAAAAGGATGGTAAAGAAATGGCTTTTTTCAAGAAGTCCTGAATCAGGACTCATGTCCCACTCCTTGTCTGAGAGCCTCTAACTAAATCTGTTGATAACTGATCCAGTTGTTGTAAAATGATTAATTTAAATGTTCTTTCCTTAAGGTTTGTTAACGGATACAGCATAAGAATGCTATAGTTCAAGTGAATTTAAGGAGTTTTGGGGATACTGCTGATTTATTGCCCTGATCCTGCAGCGTGTTAGTGTGGTTCTAAGAATTTGTACAACACAAAATCTTACATCTCTCTGCCACACTTTAATTAGCCTGGAAGTTCAGAATCTTACGTGGTAATTGTAGTTGACCTCACCTGATACATACTCAGTTCCCCAGAGCAAGACAAAAATAACATTTCTTTTATCTTGGTATCCCTTCATATTAGTATATTGGATAGTTAGAAATTTTTCATTTGTCCATAGATACCAGTGCTAGACAGATATTTAGATGCAATGGGGAAAAATCAGGAGATAAATTAAGAGAAATAAATGGTGAAAGAGAAGAACTGTAAAACAGGTCAGTCATTTTTTTCAGATTTTATAATCCATTGCATACTGACTGCAGTGGTAATGAACATCAGTGGATGATACACATTTTGGTAGTTTCAATTAAAAAAACGAGGGAGGCAGTGAGCAGTATTATTTTCATTCTGTTTTCAGCTAGTAACTACTAGCTACTAGTCTGTTTTCAGTTCTGTTTTAAAATGTCTTGGAAGCAACATGCTGTCTTTCCTTCCCCCAAGAAAGTGAATGTGTTTTGATAGCCTTTTTTGAACTTTCCTGACATTTGACTGTCACAAAAAAGGACATTGATTGACACCAGGGGGAGCTGCATTCCTGTATCCCTTTCCTACTGAGGTTAATTGTGATAGACAATTTTCTCTTTGAGACAAGAGAAAAACTTGTGAAAAGAGTAAGTTGAATAATATATGCCTTCATTTAAAATAAATAATAATATATCCTCTTATGTAAATGAAAAAGAACCTTGTGCTCTGTTAATAAAAATAAATGCCAGTATGAGGGACTAAGAAGAGCAACTAGTAATATTGGAGGGAATAGGATTTGCCTTTCGAAAATGACAAGTTTTGGTACATTTCTGGTCGACTAATCAAATTTTGCCAATACAGTAAATCAGGTTGGTTTGGGTTGTGGTTTTTTTTTTTTTTTTTTTTTTTAATTATTTGAGTTTGTGACCCTATGTTCAGTGTTATCACCTATAATCATGTCTTTGGTAATCCATTAAAAAATTGAGTAGAATGGATGTAGAATGCACACAGAGATGGCAACATTAACAAATACTGGATCATAAATGTTGTATACATATATACACTCACATGTAGTATTCTTTTGAATGGAAGTTATACTAAAAGCAACCACCTTGCTTTGCTTGTAAAGCATTTAGTTAAAATATGCTTCAGGCTAAATAAAGAGAATACCAACAGACATGTAGGTAGAGACATTATGGTTGACATATTCATATAACACTTAAGACACAACAGGGTATTTTTAATGTATTACCCATTTGAGGGTTAGTGTACATAAGTATCTGCAAATTATTCCTGGCAATATGTTTGTGGCTGTATGCAACATACGAAAGATTTTCGAGTCAGATATTTGCAATTGGAGCTTATTAATGAGGTAGATGAATTATAAACCTGATAAAATGATATGGATAAAACAAACTGTAGTCTTAAAAACACCTATTAAAGAGAAATGATGAGATTTTAGAGACCTGCAATTTGCTTTGAATTCTACACATGAAATTTTACACTTTATTTTAATATTAATTTGCATGTCTGAATATTACATGAGTTGTCTAATTAAAATGAATAATATGACTGTATTATCTGAAGTACATTAATTTTGTAGTAAATGTATATTAAAAGTTTAGTAATCTTTCTGTTAGTGAATTGCATCTTTAAAGTAATTTCACTTTTCTGAAGTGTTTTTAATAGGTTCAGTAAATACAGGTTGTTACAAGTGATGCTGATGCATCTTTGATTTACTTACTTGAAATAGAAATCTTTCAAGGCAAACTCATTTGGCTGTCTTGAGGTATAGTTGATTTTTTTATTTATTTGTTTATTTCAGGTAAATATGCTGAAGATATATTTGGTGAACTTTTCAATGAAGCGCACAGTTTCTCATTTAGAGTCAACTCCTTACAAGAACGTGTAGATCGTTTATCTGTCAGTGTTACACAGCTTGATCCAAAGGAAGAGGAATGTAAGTTAACTCCTGAATTGGATTTTTCTTATTTTTGTCACCAGACACCACTGATACCTGAAATGAAAACAATAATAGTCAAAACTATATTTATAAGAACACAGAACAAAGCATCAGGAGAGAGTGGTCTGTTTGTATTTCTGCTACAGTTTTCTTTTAATAGCCTTCAGCAGCTTTCTGAGCTGAACATTTTCATGGTTACTGAGCAGTACTGTTACCAGTGAATTTAATAATTATAATGTATTATTTGAATGTGTGGAGATACGTCTTTACTCTTTAACCTTCCTACTAGTTCTCATGGGATGTAATCATTTGCTAAGCTAGGGTTTTGCATTTAATTTCTTGCAATCTTACTTGCTGCAACTTAATGAAGTTATAGTTGTACAGCTCCATTTATTGATGCTGTTTTGTCCCCTTGAAGTCTTCCTAAGTAGCTGTAAGTACTGTAAATATTGGTTAGCACTGAGAAAACAAGTACTGTCCAAAGTCAGTCAGGTGTGTCTCATGAGATAAAATTTGTATGGAATTTCAGTGATGCATAGGCTTTGTGATGACTGCAGGAACACTGACCACCTAGTATGTAAATGCCATGAAGCTTTTTTGCCTTTCTGGATATCTCTTGGTTACATATGGAACTATGAAAGGTCTTGTAACCTGAAACAGTTTCAGGGTGTTCTAGACTATATGGCTAAAACCTGGAAAGTAGAGCAACATCCAATCAATGAAAAGTAACTTCAGACTTGTGCAATCCAATTTTAAAGTATAGAAAGCTGGTTTAGTTCTGTCTGTCTAGGTATAATAGCTGCATGTCATTCAGGAAAAATGAAGTGTCAAACCAGGAACATGGTCTTCAGGCTGTCTTTCTGTATGTTGAAATTTCACTAATAACAAAATTTAGCTAAGGAAGTCTTGATTCTGTATTTTGCATTACGTTAGTTTTAGAGCAGGTTTCAAAAGACAGCTGTTCACAGCTAGTAGCAGGTTTTTCACAAAATAGTGACTTGCCCAGGGGAATTCTTACATTAATGGGATTTTCCAGTTCTCTTGACAAGTGAGCATAAGTCACGTACATGCACCTCTTCTGCAAATTGTTGTGGTTTAACTCAGTGGGCAGTTACATACCACACAGCCGTTTGCTCACTGCCCCCTACACCCCATGTGATGGGGGAAGGAAGTGGGGGGAAAAAAGTAAAATCTATGGATTGACATAAAGGCAGTTTAGTAGGAAAGGAAAGGAAAATAATAATAATAATTATAATACAGAAACAAGTGATGCACAATGCATTTGCTTATCCCCTGCTGACCAATGCCCCTCCAGTCCCTGAGCAGCGGCCTCGGCTTTCCCCTGAGTTTGTGCTGAGCATGCCACTATATGGTATGGAATATTCCTTTGGTCGTTTGGGGTCAGCTGTCCTGGCTGGTTCTCCTCCCAGTTTCTTGTGCCCCCCAAGCCTACTCACTGGTGAAGTGAGGTGACAAGCTGAAAAATCCTTGACAGTGTAAACACTGCTCAGCAACTGTGTTATCAACATTGTTCTCAGACTAAATCCAAAAGCAGGACTATACCAGCTACTAGGAAGGAAGATTAACCCAGCTGAAACCAGGACACCAGTAAAACACCATGTTTACTATAATTGGATAATCACAAAAATCTTTTCTATATACAGTAACAAGTTTTTAACAATTGTCATCTTGTAAGAGCTGTAATATTCCAGAGTGTTAATGTCATCTCTGTGTTTACCCAATGTCAGCCTTGGTTTTCAGTTTAAATAAAAGTGGGGTATATGTTGATGTGGCGTTTCTAGTATGGCAGCCATTCACGTTTCAGGAAAATTGGAGAGACCATATTAAGTCATTGAGTTAAAGCATCTAAGGATGTTGCAGGATGGCAAGATGAAAAGTTGTACTTTCCTGTGTAAATGGCCATTGACAAGTTTCTCTGTAGGTGTCAGTGCTAAGTATCCATAACTATAAAATGTTAGAGAATTGCTAGAAGTGTTTTTAAATAGTATGTAATCCCTAGTGCACCAGATCAGTAGCTTTTCATAGTACTGTGTATACTGAACTGTATAGCTAAAGAAAGGGACAGACACCGCAGTTAAAAACAAGGCTGAAAAGGTGTCCGCTTGATCAAGTCGAGTGGTTGAGTGTGACTTGAATCTGATACCCTGGATCTGTCTCTCACGCATAGAATAGCAGTGACTGATAGTACTTCAGAGGAGAACATGCAGTCCTCAGTCAAGACCTATTAAATTGCTATCTTTATTAACCTAAGAGTATTCAGTCCTTGACCCAGTGTACCTTACTCACAAACGCCTGCCCAGAATGAGTCACCAGATGAAGACAAAGGAGATGAAAGGAAATTTCATATTCTGTTTCCTTAAAAGTGAGGGATCAGGAAAGTATTTCTCCTATTTGGGCCTTGAAATTTGGAAATTCATCACAAATAGTTTTGTTTTAGACATGATCTGGAATAAAATAGCTGGAGGATGTTAACATATGAAGGTGTGGGGAAAACATTTGGATTTACCTTTCTTAAGCCTCTATGAAACAGATTTCAGTACTTCTTCTTAGCTAAAAGCATGTGTGAAATAGCCTGTACTTGTAAAATGAGTCTCATTTGCTAGTTCTTTGCCAGCAGGCAGTAATAGAAGATTTAATGTGTTCCTCTGGGCCCATGTCATTACACAAGAGGAAGAAATTAAGATTCATTTAAAGCTAAGTGGCATGAACAAAAGCAGCCCAAATCAGATTCATTGAACAAGTTGCAGATACTTGACAAGATGTTTCTGGTACAGTCAGAGTAATAAGAAGCTCTGAATTTTTTTTTAATAGGCTGTGTGTTTTCTCATTTTGAATTATTGCAATATCTCTCTGAAATAACAAAACAAAATAAAACCAAGGTTAGGATTGTATCCTGAAGGAACTAACTCATAGTGCACAATCTTTCTGTCACAGAAGAATTGCTGTGAACTTTATTTCAATTGTTTGAATTATTACGCTGTTTTAAAATTCTTGATTTATCATAATCATGAAATTTTAATTGTATTTTTTTGCATATTTTATTCTTTTTGTATAAATTTTTTTTTCTCCTCAGAAGAAATAGTAAACTTGCATGTAGACAAAAAGAAATCCTCTGCTTTCCTTCAGTAAACTGACCTTTATTTCAATTGTACAGGAAACTAGTCTGTATGTATTCAAGAGTTATAATATCTGGGGTCTTCTTAGGATTGGGAAAACATTTTCTTGCTGCGGAGGTGAACTAAATTTGATAGTTTCAGTGTCCCTAAAATATATGATACCCACCTTTTAGGTCAAAAAAAAAAACCAAAGAGTATAGTTTCTTGGCAACTATTTTTGATTTCAGTATTTATTTTACAAATAGTATTACTCTTTCCATATATATGCAAATTTTATAAGTATAATATTAGATTTTCATAAATTTACCACATTTTTGCAAATTCATTTGTGCCATTAAGCTTGAAGTACTACTTCAAGTAAATAATTTCCTTTCTGTATGAATTTTACAATTTTTAAAAGGATATCTATTTTAGCCTTTATGATCTTTTTTGAAATGCTGATACACAGGCCATCTCTGATGTGTAGTGTAACGAAGTATTATAAAACATCTGTGTGTCACTTAGAAATAAATGGTATCATGGCAGAAGAACTCATAGATTGAGAGTTAATGTGCTTAGTTTGGTATTATTTTAGTGGTTCATTAATACGAACTGCCTAATTCTATTTAAATCTCAAACTGGAGAGGATTTTCATCTCAGCAGCAGGATATCAAGTTCCTGGTTTCTACAACATATTGGTTGTAACTGTGACAATCAGCTTAAAAAACTTCCTGGCAGAAGTGCTATGGGTGAGCAACCTTTCATGCTTCAGGAATCAAAGAGTGTTGTGAATTGTATTTCAGTGGGCTTCTGGCTTTGAATACATGTTTTGTTTTTTCCTAAGCATTCTAAAAATAATGCGTTGTCATAAAAAACTATTTCAGAAGTTTTGCTGGATTAATGCTAAAGAGAAATTTTACATTTTGCTATAGGCAAAAAAGGTGGCATCAGGTGGGGAGAAACTTAAAAAGCTTGACAGCTAATTGTTCTCTCTCTGCTGCTGAAAATGGGAGACTTGGTCAACTTTCCAATTAGGATACTCAATCTATTGGGAGACTTAAGGGAAGGGGTACTAGATCCCATTTTATAGGACAGCTCACTTATTGTCTCTAGCCTCTGAAGAGGAATTTGGTGATTTGGGTATAAATGTAATCTAAGTTAAGAACAGAGAGCACATGAAAATTAGATGATAGCCTTCACATGTAATAACTTATTGTGAAGAATAGCACTACCGTCAGTTCATTCATAACAGTTTTTATCCTCAAAGTTAAATAAAAAAAAAGGATGGTTCAGTCATATAGGTCACTTTTCCTGGCATATTTCCATCTAATGAAAGTTGGATTTGAGTATGCCTCCCTCTCAAAGATATGTGCAGATGGGCTGAGCTCCAACTGCTCTCCATGCCTTTTCTCACATTTTCTTAGCACTCAATTCAATTTATGGGTTATTTATTAAGAAAATCAGTTTTAAATTAGTGTGTCCAAGACTTAATAGTTCAGTGGTAAAGTCATGATAGCATAATTTGTATTTTGTGTGGAAGAAGAGGGATCTGGACAAAACGTCACTTGTTAAATAATGTGGCAGTTCTGTTGAGACTCGCCACACTGCTTGATGCAGCTGGGTGCCTTACGTCTTCTCTAACGGGCTGCTCTGGGCTCTCTGGTTCTACGTGCTACCTTTAAAGCAGCTTCTGAGTCCTCTTCAAATTATTGCTTTAACATTTACATCTTCTCTTTGTTTACCTGTAATTAAGCTACACACATTCTCTATCCAAAGAGTGCTGAAGCTGTTTTAGATTTTTATAAATAGATATTTCAGAAAATTTTAATTTCTTGTGTTAGGGACAACCTAAAAGGGGAGTGGTTCCAGTCCTACAAAATAAGACTCTCTACTTAATAACTATTAAACCTGCAGCAATCAGGCAGAAGTATTCTGATGGCAGGGAAACCTAATATGTGTGTGCTTGTAGGCATTGTTGAAGTGAAGAATTACTAAAAAAATACATAATGTAGAAATCAGACTTCAAGATTACAGCATCTGTAGGAACTGAAATATTTATCTGAAGAGAATTTTCAAACAACCCCCAAATTAATTACCTTTAATTGAAATCTTATGACAAAGTTGCTAATTTGATATTGTCGTTTTTCCTTCCCTGCACCTTTTAAACTGCAGGGCAAAATTTTGAACAGAGAAAGGGAATTGTGGACAGCTGAGTCCATTGAGTTGTATATAATTTCCTGTAAGCGTTCACTTCTGGAAGGAGTCGTAGCTGTGGCATTCAAGATGTCATGGTCTTAAAACTTGTCAGAATGAAATTCTGACAGCAAAGTGTTGAGAGCACTTGATTTTAAAAGGAATTATACATTATTTCTTCATTTACCGCCTTTAGGAGAACTGTAATTTTTTGGCCTAGAACCTCATCATAAATTGTACATTGGAGTGAGTTTAAAATAATAGAACATACCAATTAACAGGGTTTTTTTGTCTGGTGAGGCAAAATAAAATTTCATGTTTAATATCTTTGAAATGTGAAAGTAGCTACTTTCTGTCAGTATGCTGATGTGCTCCATTCCTTACTACAGGTTGGGTGTTGCAACTTAATGACAGGCTTAATGGGAAGTAAAATGTTATTATGTGTATATTTTACAGATGTGCTTTTTAATTTAATTTGTAGTTCAGGCAAAAGAAACCCAGTTATTGTAGCATGCAATTTAAGGATTTTTTTTTCCCCCTTCCATTGCTGATTACAAATAAAAGCATACTGGCAGCTTTTTTCAAAACCAAATGTACAAAAGGTTGGTAGTTTAGCTTTCTGACAGAGAGAATTTTTAATTATGTAGAAAACATTGCTGTGTACAGAAGGTTGGACGGGCTGAAATAATGGGTCTTTTCATACAATCCAAACAACAGATACAGGAAAGTGATTCGGAGAAAACTCCAGGAACAAACTCGCCAACAAGTTTTCAAGTTGACAGCAGGGATTCTTTATTGCAGTGCAGGGAGACACGGGAGATAGCTCCTCCTAATGTGTGTCCTGGTATTGTTACAAAAGGCGTGATTTTATAGCCACTGGGCATACATACATATTCATGAGGCTACCATTGGATTGCATAATTTTCCAGAAAGTTTCGTGCACGTGTACAAAAGTGTGGTGGTGGTCTTTAGAGGTCATTTACTTCTTCCAGCAATCTTCATCCCCTTCAGCAGCCTCTGAAGCATGCCCAGTATACGTTTGTACCAGCTTAATTAGTTCATTAACACCACAAACACAACAATCATCCTGGCCTTCTACTTACCAGTTAGTTTAACTGCAGCCCATCCTGGACACCTGCTACTCCCAGATACTCCTTATCCTTACATCCTGTTTTACTATCCTGTTTTTCTTACACTCATTTTGTACTAAGGTCATAAGGACCTAAAACTAAGTCAGCTGCAATGGTTTATCTTATACAAGAATTCTCAATATGTTCTCTAGCTGTGCTCTATTTTTTTTTCTCTGTGAATCGTGCACCTCAGTAATTTTGCACTGCTACTGTTGCAAAGCCATCAAACTTGACATTACTTAAAATTGATTCTAAAGTTTATATATTTCATTTTGTGATTTTCTGCCCCCCTTGCCTAACAACTGGGGAGGAGAAAGCTCAGTGCTGGGTGCAGGGGAGACAGGAGCAGTGTCCTCACCCCATGACATGGCCCCAGCATTACTTCCAGCCCCTTGATGTTAAACCAAAGGGAAAAGAATTTGTTACAAAAGGTAAAGTGGCATTTATTCAGTTTGTTGAATTAGTTTTTAACTTAAATTGTGAACATCTCAACATTTAAGGAAATTGCATGACTCCATTTTTCATTCATTGCAGTAAACATGCGTGGTGTAGCAGATGTCCTTTCAGGAAAAAGTATAGTATGAAATTTAGAATCTTGGAATATGCAAAGGTTCTGGCTCTAGTTAGGAATTAGGCAACTGGAAGCTTAAATGTATCAGCATCAAGTCAAATGCCTGCAGCATTTCCAAATCATCCTTCAGTATCTTGTCTCTTCTCAAATCTGAATTCCTACATCCAATTTGTCTTCTTGCTGTGCCAGGTTGTCAGTCGACCAAAGCTAAGTGGCTGGATGACCAGCCAGGTTTTCACATATTCTGCTCCCTGAGGTGGCAAGCCACAGAGAGCTTCTGTTTCTCAGCCAGCTGGCAAGTTAAATGGCTTTGTAAGTCAAACCATGCACAGCCCGGGATTACACTGTGCTTGCAGCATGAGATTTACCTGATCCCTGTGTGTACGCGACTTATATCAGTATCGCTGGCGGTGTTCAAGGCTCGGTTGGACATAGCCTTGGGTGACATGGTTTAGTGGGAGGTGTCCCTGCTCATGTCAGGGGGGTTGGAACTAGATGATCTTAAGGTCCTTTCCAACCCTAACTATTCTATGATTCTCAGTATTTTGTGCGCCATGTCCTCTCACTTCCTTAGCAACGTTGCCCTAATGTAGTCAGTTGTTTTGAATAATGGCATGCTTTTCAGTGAATACTGGTGTTTAGATATCAGTGCAGCAAATGCTGTTAGCTGTTTGAAATTCTACAGCACATGTTTTCTATGAAGACCTTTTCTTTGTAGCTTAGTTTTAGAAAGAAAGCGATCTACACTTACAGTTGGGAGTTGATTATCCTCAGGTGTGTTACATCCATGTATATGCTTTCAAAAACTGGAGATTTAAAGAAAATGGATATTATGAATTAGGCTGGTTCTGCTTGAGTCATGGAATGGTTTGGGTTGGAAGGCACCTTAAAGATACTTTGTTCCAACCCCTGTACTGTGGGCAGTGACGCCTTCTACTAGACCAGGTTGCTCAAAGCCCCATTCAACCTGGCCTTGAACCCATCCAGGGATGAGGCAGCCACAGTTTCTCTGGGCAACCTATTCCAGTGCCTTACCACCCTGAAGAGATTAAGGAGGGCTAATAAAGAGTTAATAGAATAGTGTAGGTCTCAGTAATACAGTGTCACATACTCTGTGAACATTTTAATAGTAAAACAAAGAACTGTATTTATTGAAATTAATTTAATTTGCTTCATTGCCTTTAGAATGCACACATGTTCAAAGAGAAGTATACTAACTTTCATTTTTGTTGGCATAGTCTCTCTAGTAAGTGACAGTTGCTTTAAAGACTTGCAGGATTACCAAGCAACTCTGAACAAGTGCATTTGGTAAGATTTGTAAAACCAAAAACCTGAAGGTAGAACAGCTGAAGTACAAAAGAATCTAAGACTAGGGTTTTAGATGAGTTAAAACCTGCTTCTTCTAGTTGCAAGTAACCTGTACTTCATGACAGGTACTAAATGTATAGGGTTATTTATGAGTGCAGATATACCTGGAGAAACTGAGACTTCTGGCTGACATTCATATAATAATTCTTTCACATACTTAAAAAGACTTCTGATAAGCTAATTAAAGGTATTGAAAAGAATAAAAGATACTGTAATGAAATAGAACCTTAGGGTAAAAAGGAGGGAACTTCTCCATAAACACAAAACCCTGCCAATAACAATAAACTTCAAAGGCTGAACTGAAAATCAAATAAATCCCATCTTTAGCGTCACAAATGATGCTGCCAGTGTGCTTAGGTAAGAAGATAGAACATTCTATGAAATGCAAGCCCTCTGGAAAAAATCCTGCCTTCTGCCACTTTGTGATCATACAGTAGAAATCTATCTCTGTGTGTACATGTGTATAGAATCATAGAATAGTTAAGGTTGGAAAGGACCTTAAGATCATCCAGTTCCACCCCCCTGCCCAGGGCAGGGACACCTCACACTAAACCATGCCACCCAAGGCTATGTCCAACCTGGCCTTGAACATCACAAGGAGTGGCGCATTCACAACTTCCCTGGGCAGCCCATTCCAGTGCCTCACTACCCATACAGTGAAGAATTTCTTCCTCATATCCAGTCTAAACTTCCCCTGTTTAAGTTCGAACCCGTTATCCCTTGTCCTATCACTACAGTCCCTCATGAAGAGTCCCTCCCCAGCATCCCTATAGCTCCCCTTCAGTTATTGGAATGCTGCTATGAGGTCTTCACGCAGCCTTCTCTTCTCCAGGCTGAACAGCCACAACTCTCTCATCCTATCTTCATATGGGAGGTGCTCCAGTCCCCTGATCATCCTCGTGGCCCTTCTCTGGACTTGTTCCAACAGTTCCATGTCCTTTTTATTGTTGAGGACACCAGAACTGCACCCAGTACTCCAAGTGAAGTCTCACAAGAGCAGAGTAGAGGGACAGGTTCACCTCCCTCAACCTGCTGGTCACGCTCCTTTTGATGCAGCCCAGGATACGGTTGGCTTTCTGGTCTGCAAGCACACAATGGCGGCTCATGTTCATTTCCTCATCGACAAACGCCCCCAAGTCCTTCTCCTCAGGGCTGCTCTGAATCTTTTCTCTGCCTAGCCTGTAACTGTGCCTATGATTTCTCCAACCCAGCTGTAGGATGTTGCACTTGTCATGGTTAAACTTCAGGAGGTTTTCATCAGCCCACCTCTCAAGCGTGTCAAGGTCCCTCTGGATGGCATTCTTTCCCTCCAACTTATCAGCTGACCCACACAGCTTGGTGTCATCAGCAAACTTGCTGAGGGCACACTCAGTCCCACTGTCCGTATCACCAACAAAGATGTTGGACAAAGACTATCCCAACATTGATCCGTGAGGGACACCACTCGTTACTGGTTTCCAAGTGGACATTGAGCCATTGACCACAACTCTTTGTGTTCGGCCATCCAGCCAGTTCTTTATCCGCTGAGTGGTCCACCTATCAAATTGATGTCTCTCCAACTTAGAGACAAGGATGTCATGTGAGACAGTGTCAAATGCTTTGCACAAGTCCAGGCAGGTGACATCAACTGCTCTACCCCATGTCCATCAGTTCCGTAGCCCCATCATAGAACGCCATCAAATTGGTCAGGCAGGATTTCCCCCTAGTGAAGCCATGTTGGCTGTCACCAAGAACGTTGTTGTTTTTCATGAACCTTAGCATGCCTTCCAGGAGAATCCGCTCCAAGATTTTGCCGGGCACAGAGGTGAGGCTGACTGGTCTGTAGTTCCCTGCTTCATCCATTTTCCCCTTCTTGAAAATGGGGGTTATGTTTCCCTTTTTCCAGTCATCTGGAACTTCTCCTGACTGCGAAGATTTTTTCAAATATGATGGACGGTGGCTTAGCAACTTCATCTGCCAGCTACTTCAGGACCTGAGGATGGATTTCATCAGGTCCCATGGACTTGTATACATTCAGGTTCCTAAGATGGTCTCAAAACAAATCCTGTCCTTCAGTGAGCCCAGGGTCTTCATTCTCACTGTGTCTGCGTCTGCCTTCCAAGACTTGGGTGGTGTGGTCAGAGCATTTGCGGCAAAGAAGTCACTAAGAACCTCAGCTTTCTCCAAGTCCTGAGTAGCCAGTTCTCCTGATAGCTTCTGGAGAGGGCCTACATTGTCCCTAGCCTGTCTTTTATTTGCAGTGTACCTATAGAATCCCTTCCTGTTA
>JASSUY010017703.1:0-11734 GCA_032466535.1 Forpus xanthops
ACTCGACCATTTCATGATCGCTGCAATCAAAGCTACCCTGGAGCGTCACATTTCCAACCAGCCCTTCCCTGTTGGTGGGGACGAGGTCAAGCACGGCACTTCTCCTCATCGGCTCCTCTATTACTTGCAGAAGGAAGTTGTCTTCCATGCAACTGAGGAACTTCCTGGATTGTTTATGCTGGGCCGTGCCATCCCTCCAGCAGATATATCAGGGTGATTGAAGTCCCCCATGAGAATGAGGGCCTGCGAGCATGAGGCTATTCCTATCTGTCTATAGAGCTCTTCATTATTATTATGAAGGTTTTTGTAGTAGAACAGTTGAATATGAGGGGTGGGAGGAGGAACAGGGAGCCCACCAAAAAAAAAAAAACAACTTTTTTCAAGAACTTAAGAAAAAAATATAATGTATGCACAGCTGGGCTTTATGTAATTGTTTCTTTCTTAGAAAATGGGGTGACTGCCAAGGTGAATTGTCTTTCCTCCTTTGCCTACTTCAATTCACATGTTAAGCTCATCAACTCTGAAGCATGCTAAGGGACAAGGATTCTTAGATTAAAGAGAGTGGTGGAAATCTTGTAAAGGGGAATGCATTTGTAGGTAGTAGTGAAAGTTTAAATTTGTTCAAAACTAACTGTAGACCCTGTGTAAAATTGATGCATGATCACAATATATGTTCAAATAGGTAGTGTTCTGAGGTAGTGGAAAATTAATATTTGATTTTAGGAGTCTTGTATGTGAGACTTGTGCAACAAAAGGAAACCATGACTGCTTCTGTTCTGTGTCTTAACAGTGACAGTCTCTTAAAAAAACTTTTTTTGATGGTGCAGTATTCAGAACAAATGACAGTAACAAACACTAGAATGCTTAGATTTATATGGAGCCGATTTCAGTTCTTCAGTGTGCTATATACAATACAAACAAACTTTCCGCATGTTTTTGAAAAACCGTAGGTTTTTTTTTCTGAGGGGGCAAAATGTAGTGAGGACAACTTACTGAAATAGAAAGTGAGACAGTAGCTAGATCCTCATCACTCTCAGGGATGTCAGTAGGGCATTGCGACATGTCCTCCTTGTTAGCTTAGTTGGCATCTTCCAGCACAAGCGATTGATTTCACGTCAGTGAGTTGCTTCTGAGACCAGAAAAAACAAATAAAGATCTTGCGTTCAGGAAACAAATATTAAAAGCATTTTTTCCAGTCTTTCACAAAATTCTTTATTAATGACTAGTCTGAAATGAGGTGGGAAAGAAGGGGAAAGAGGTTTGTTATGCCTACATGATCCTGTTGCATGATATGGTAGTCACTGACTGCCATATATAATGACTGCAATTAGATGCTGATTTCTGTTGTATTGCTAGTTTGGTAGGGCTTTTGTTTGGTTTGTTTTGTTTTTTTTTTTTTTTTTTTTTTTTTGCTTGTTTGTTTGCTTTATTTGTTGCAAGTCTTATATTTATCGAGATCATGCTTTGGGTTTTCTAAGTTTCAAATCCTCATACAGGATGATTTTTTCCTTCTGGAGGAAGGTGGAAGAATATTTCTTCATGCATAAATTTTAGATTTTAGACATTATGTAGCAATGAACTCAAATCAGAGAAGCTGAGAAATACGCTTTATTTAAAGAAGTTAGATTACCAGAAAACACTTCAGTATTCTGTGTCTGGAGAATAAGTCTGTATAAGCAGATGTTCCGTATACCTGATTAAAATTACAATAGCAGCTAAGTAGCTGTAATTATTTAAATAATGCATCTCATAACGGAATGATTTATAGTTTATCTCAAACATCAGGAGGTCTACTTAATGATTTGAAAATTGCCCTTTTAGACACTTAGTTGATGAGTGGAGTTAAAGGATCGACTTGCTAAATGGAAGAGATCTTTGATTTATATGTGAAAACTCTATTAACATCACTGGGAAAAGTATGTGCTGCCCAAGTTCAGTGTGAAACAGCATAGACAAAAAGCATCAAATCTTTCACAAAGAGTAATGTCTGAAACATTTGATAAATGTGTTTTGAGGTAATGAAAGCTACCTATGTCAGAGCTGTACTTTCCTGATAGGCTGTTTTTCTAAGCTGAAACTTCAGGTTCTTGTCCCATTGTAGGCTGAAAGGTGGTGCAGGTAAGCTTGCAACAGTTCATATACAAATTGTTCTTCCTGTTCTTGTGACTAACATGGTGTCCTGGGTTCAGCAGTAGCAGTCATTTTTCTCCTTCTTAGTAACTGGCGCAGTGCCGCGTTTTTGACTTTCATCCTGGGAACAGCACTGATAACACTGATGTTTTTAGCTGCTGCTTAGCAATGTTTAGCCTGACCAAAAACTTTGAGCCTCTTGTTCTGCCAGGGAGGAGGGGAAGCCGGGAGGAAGCAGAGACAGGACACCTGACTCAAACTAACCAAAGAGGTATTCCATACCACAGCACGTCATGCCCAGTATGTAAATTGGGGGCAGTTACCTGGAAGGGTTAGATCACTGCTTGTGTCAGGCTGGGTATTGGTCAGTGGGTGGTGAGTGGTTTTATTCTCTTCCCTTGTTATTTCCCTTATTATTGGTGGTAACAGTAGTGGTTTATGTTATACTTTAGTTACTGGCCTTTTCTTATCTCAATTTGTGGGACTTGCATTCTTTCAGTTCTCCTCCCCTGGGGGGGGGGGTGGGGAGGAGAAAAGGAGGTGTGAGCTAACAACTGTGTGGCTGATTCACAGCTGGGCTGAAACCAGGATACATGGTCACACCCAGATTCATTGTACTCCTTTCTTTTACATTGTCACTAGGTGCCTTTATTTCCTTACGTTGACTTAAATAATTTTTCCCAATTATATGTGGAACACAGGCATAAAACAGTGAATGAAATGAAAATTTTGAAGTATCTCTTTCTTTTCCTCATGACTAGGCTATTATGCAAACTGTATGTTTTAGACATGGATCAGGAGAATGGCCATCCTAAATTGGGAGTTACTTTTTCTTCACTCTTACTGCAATTGTTGTATCAGTTTACAAAAAAAAAAAAAATCAGTTTACTGGTATTTCATGATGTCTTTCATTGGACACTGAATGATTTTTTCTAATGGCTTGGTTAGATGTTGGCTGTGACCCTTTGAGTTACTCAATAAGCTATCTAAATTTCTTCTGGCATAGAGGCAAAATGTATTGTGCAGGGAAGTTAATTAGTTCTAGATCCATAGAAAAGAGGATTATATTGAAAGTGTTTTCTATACCAGTCCTCTGGTTTCCACCTGTGAAGTCTAGTGTCCTGTGACTTGATGTTAGTGAATTTAAATTCCACAGGTGCTCTCAGGCCTTATCTGTCTAAAAATGTTTTTAAATATTTAAGATTATTCTAAGAATATTAAGGACCTGTTTAAGAAATACTTTGTCGTCTGAGCGACTTTCTATGTGAGAATGATCTCAAATTATGTTTTTCAGTTGCTAGGAGAAGGAAAGAATGGGGAAGTGAACAGCTGGCTGGCTGCTAGCAGCTTGTGGCTTTACTAGTTTTTAATTCCTGAACAGAATACAGAAGAAGATATCCTGATTTCAAGAAAAGAGAAAACAAAAGAAAGGAAATAATGAAGTGAAGATGAAGAACAAGTATTTCAAGGAGACAAAAAAGGGATAAATAAGCGCCAGGATGGTGAGTTCAGTAGTAGGAAGAAGAGGAAATGTAAATTGTGAACCAAAGAAAATACTGCTGACAGAAATCAAAGTTCGAAGCTTAGGTTATTCATTAGATTGATAGTCTGAGCTGAGGAGTCTGATATGTTGATGCCTTCTTTGTTTGGCACCACTTCTGTTGGCTTGCTGTCTATGTAATTCTCTGGCTAGGTGGCCTCTGCATGCTCTCTGCTTCTATTGTTGTGGCTGTTCTCAAGCCGTACACTCTTGTGTTTCAGAGCAGCTTATTGTTTTATACAAGAAATCAAACCATGTGAGTGGTTGTCACTAGTCATACCTTTAAAAAGCCCCAGAGGGTGGCAAATCAAATGGACTAGAATTGCTTTACCTACAGCACTGTCTTCATTCTGTGAAATTAGTGGGTTTGTGCTGAATTTAAAGGTCTGGAGGCATTATTATTCTTTGTCTCATAAAAAGTTCATTTGGACTCTTTTGTAGGACAGTATACTTACTTGATGGTGAATGTCTCATACTGAATGTCAGATAAGCTTCAGATATATTTCATGTATGTGTTAACTTCAGTGACTTAATTTTCCTAAATCCAGGCCAGTTAGTCTAAAATAAGAAAGAAACTAAAATTTCTCCATGACAAAATTAATCTTATATTTTTTTTTCACCCTGAGCTTTTTGTACATTTTACATTAAATCTATTTCTACACAGTGATACACCAAATCATTATTACAAACTACAATTTCCTAGAAATCCTCAGGAATATAACACATACTTCTATGTACTATGAGTTTTAGAGACTATTTCTGACATAAAGGTTACTTCAAATATAGGCTTTTTTTACTTGTAAGTAATTTCCATAATATCTGTATGATAATAAGATTATTTTACTTCTCTGTTTTTGTCTCACTTTTCATTTGGTAAAGCTTTTAATTTTTTAAACTGTGAGCATCAGATTTCCTACTACTATTGCTAAAATCTCTAGATTTCTGAAGACTGATTAAACTCTTGCTTTTCAGTCTGTTCCAAAAAAAGTAGAAACTTAGGTAGGAAAGTTTGCTGCTGATACAAAGTTTTTTAGGACAATGGGGATGAGAGCTGACTATGCACAAATTCTAAAGGGGTATGGGAAGACTAGAAAAAGTTCAGAAGATGGCAGCAAGAGTATTAAGTACTAACTGGCTTAGAAGGGATATGAAGGAGGCTTACAGAATCATCAGGGCATGCTGAGGATGTGTATTAGTAGACAGCTTTGTATTCCAGTAAAAATGGAAAATTAGCAAATAAAGTTTGGGTGTTTGTTTTGTACACAGCAGTTCTCATGAGTAAAAGCAGCATAGGATTTCACAAGCAGACTTTGCAAATCCTTGGAGGGAAAGGCTTTTTGTTTTGAAAGAAGCCTGAAGTTGAAATGAACTAAATTCTAAATCACGGAAAAGATCTCGAACAATGGTTTAGCCTCTCCAGTGACTGCAATAGAATTTGGGTTGAAATTTTTTTGGTGGTTTCCTTTGGCTATTTTTGTGTGCGTGATTTGTGCCCTAGGTGAGTGTGTTCTTAGACTGGTTCCTAAAATACTGAAACATACTTTTAGAAGCACTGAAATTTATTTAATCTCATTTGATGTTCGGGTACTTCAAAAGCAAGCATATAAGTCTCTTTTACCAATTTCACTTGAGGATATATTTAATCTTGTCTTAAATCTTGTACACTCATAATTTAACGTTGATCATTAGGCAGTCTTTCAAAACAATTTTAGGATATGTTAATTACATTCAGGTGCAGTATTTTCATTGCAAAATCATTTTTTCCTGAGGATGTCTTTGCTTTTTTTTCTTTGGTTTATTTATTTAAGTTCTTAAAACCATAATTATTGTACTCTATGTGAAAACTTGAATTCCTGCAGATAGCATATACCCTTAAGGTTGCTGCTAATAAACTCTCAAGCTTCAGCTATCACGCCAGATGTATATTTAACATAAACTGGTTTATTAAAAGAAATATAAAAATTCTTTCAGAGCTCTATCACAAGAATAGGAATAAGAAAGATTCTACTTGATCTTAAAACATGTTTGATAGAGGATAGGAATTATTTGGCTAATACTAGGAATTGAGCCCACGATCTGCATATTTTCACTTTAGTGCAACACAATTTAAAATTAATTTCTTAAGTATGAGTTAATGCAGGGATTGTATATGTTTTTACCTGTTAACATCAGTAATTACACATTAGCAAGAGCATTAAGGCAGGTTTATATTCAGCTTCTTTCAGCACTTTATTGGAAAAAGATGCTCTAACTGATGAAAATTGGTTCTTTTTATTGCCCTTTAAAACCATGACCTAAATTTTAGCACTGTTCCTCTCATCTGCTGTCCCCACCTGATTAATTTTTTTAGGTTGCATTGCTCACAAAATTTGGAAGACTGTAATTTTTCCTCAAACATCTGTGGGAGATCTGTCGCAAAATTGCTCACAATTGTCTTAAATTATGCAAACTAACGGATGCAAGGCCTATGTATTTAATATCAGCTACTGAATCTTCAAGAGTAAAGTTGAGTGCAAGATACTTATCAGAACATGCATATCACATTTGATTTTAAAATCTAAACATTCAGCATACCCTGCATTCACTGCTGTTGGTGATGTACTGCTTTGGAACTAAAGCCAAGAACTTTGCTCTCTTCCTCCCCCTCTGAATGAAATCTGTACTTCTAAAATGTGGTATGGGGCAATGACAAGCCGCAAACACATTATTGGGGTTTTTCTTGACTATCTGAAGACATATTGCAAATGCGTCTCATTTTCAGTAGCTGAAACAGTCCCAATCTTTGTATATTAATTCCTTCAGCACTGAAATAAATGTGTTAATAAGCTCTAACCTATTATGTGTTCTGTATTCATATAGTGATGAGGAATTGGTGTTCTCCAGTTAATAGCTGTACAAAACTTAATGAAGTTCAAAATTGCTTGTAGGGGTGTCACTGCTGTTCGTTACCACACAATGAAATGGCACTATGGACGTCATGGATTTTCACTGATAGAAGAATTGAATTTTAAACTTTTTTCTGCTTCCTGTAATGATGTTGAATCTCTTCAGGAGCTGCATTTATACTGAAAGCTGCATTCTAAAGTCTTGTCAAGTCACTGAATCAGACAATCAACATTTTAAATGCAAGTGTGATTGTCCAGATAGTCTGTTTTCTTAATGTACAAGGCAACTCATTGCCTGTTTGTGGTAGTATACTTTACCTGGAGACTGTATGAACTTCAGGAATTTGAATGAAGCTACATTTAATGCTTTATGTTTTGTTGAGGTTTTTTGTGTCATCATCTGTGTCCTGGCCTATCGCCCTCTCCCCCTTCTCCAAGTGAATTGCAAAGTGCTGAAAGGTATTAAAAATAGTTTTAGTGATACATTTTTTTGTCCCTTGGCTTAAAATGGAGATACTGTGTTTGCATGAGCAGTTTCACAGATGCTTACAACTCCTACCTGTTTGCCAAATATAGTACGATAGTTCTTCCAAATTGATATGCCTGGGTAATACATACTAGAAAAAGAAAGAACTTTGAGACCTCTCAACAATTCCCACATAAAGTTCAAGTTTTCAGTTCAATTTGCATTTGATTGAATAGTGCAGCAGTAGTTAGTTCTAAGTGCTTATTTATAGAAACAGATGATGTGCAGCTATCTGTTTTATCATTTCTCCTACGCAAGAGACAATGATGGCAAGAGAGACCCTGTGGCATGGGACTGCTATAATGAGAAGTTAAATGGGTAAGCCAACAAAGTGCCTATGTGACAAAGAGGACTAATAGTATTCTGGGCTACACTAGACAGTGCACTGCCAGCAGATCAAGGGAAGTGATCCTTACCATCTACTGATGAGGTCATACCTGCAGTACTGTGATCAGTTCTGGGCTCCCTAGTACAATAGAAGACATAGATGTACTGAGAGAGTCCACTGAGGGGCCACAAAAGGACTGGAGCACCCCTTTTGTGAGAAAGGGTAAGGATTGTTCAGTCTGGAGAAGTGAAGGCTTGGGGGATCTCATCAATGAATATACATACCTGAAGGGAAGGTGCAAAGAGGACAGAGCCAGGCTCCTTTCAGTGATGCTCGGTGAGAGAATCAGAGGCAGTGGATACAAAAAAACATAAAAGGTTCTGAATGAACATCAGGAAACACTGAATTTTATATATATATATATATATACATATATATATATATTATTTTTATTTCTTTTTTTTTTTTTACTGTGGAGGTGACTAAGCAGAGGTTACCCAGAGAGATTGTAGAGTTTTCCTTCTTGGACATATTCAAAACTGACTGGACATGGTCCTAGGCAATGAGCTCTAAAGTGCCCCTTGAGCTGTTATCCAGTTGGCCTCTGAAGGTCCCTTTCAACCTTAGCCATTGTGTGATTCTGTAGATAAGTGTCCCCAAAAAAACACCCTTATGGGTCTTTGGCCTGATTTTGAAAGGCTAGAATGTAGCATGCAGTACTTCAATTCAACCAGTAGTTTCCAATACCATTGTGGGAGAATTGGAGAGAAGAGAGGAAGGGAAACAGAAATGGAATTCTGGCAAAGTGTGATCAGTGGAGAGGTAGTATTAAAGTTCTACTAGTTCCCACCTGTCTAATCTGATAACTTGGGCCTGCTCTTGCAACTAGAACAAAGCAAATCACAGGATAGATTTTCTTTTCTCTCGCTAATTCTTGTTATCATGAAAGTGTTGACAGGATGCTAGGAGTGCAAGGATTGTACAAGTATGGTTCAAGTAATCTCTCGTCTTCAACTTCTGTGCTCATATAACCTTTAAAAAAAGTCTTTTGGAAAATACAAAAAGCTACTACACACCTTTTTATGGCACTATAAATAAATATTAGTGCTGTCTGATATTGAGAGTACTAAATATGATAAAAACTGGAAAAACAGGTCACAGTAGTCTATGGTGTAACCACACAATGACTGTATATACTATATTAAAACTTACTGGTGCCAATTATAATTAATTATTCTTATCAAATCAGGTTATTTTTAAAATATCAAGTAGGGTAGTATGGGATAGTGAAAATTGTTACACAATAAACTGTTTTGTCATGTTTGTAATAAGCAGGAAGTTGTCTTTAAGCAGATGTTTAGATGAATAACTAAGCATTAAGCTAATGCACATTGATTTGTCGCATGCAAACTTTTAAAATTTTTAATTAAAATAATGTCAGATTTATTAAGTCTTGTGGGAAATTTGATGGAACACATAGTTGGCCTTTAAAAAAAATTAGCAATTGGATACATATACAAGGCATTAGCATAACTGGAATTCAAGTTTGCTAGTATATGGTATTCCAACTGAAAAAAGCACTAGCTTCTTTTACGAACACTGGAGAGATACAAGCATGTAAAAATGGTCCTAAATTTCCATTTCTGACTCCAATAGCTGATAATTGACAGGGAAAGTAAATTTGCAGTGGGTAAAAGCTGCCGTTTGTGGTTTACCTCTCAAACCCTTAACAGGATAATAGAAATATTTCTGGGTTCACAGTAAAAAGAAACCAAACTTGGGAAAGTAGTGTTACCGTTTTAAGGTAATTTGCTTCCTTTTAATGTGTAGTGCTTCAGTGAGTCTTGAGAAATGGAATATGATTCAAAGTAACTTAATTTCTATAGTTGGCAGTACTTAGTTTTACAGGAATTGATAGAATTCTGTCTAATATTGTATGATTTTTTTCATACTACTTGTAATCTACTAGAAAGTGCAGAATGTAAGTGATGTGATACAAGAGCTGGCCACTTCCAAAATTGAATTCTTAGTAGATCACTACCTGGATAACTTCAAATTTTACCCTTTGTTTTGTCACATCCTGTGACTAGAGCACATTGCGGAATAGAGGTGACTTATACCTCCATCCATGCTTGTGATGACAGCTATCGCATTATCATAGATTTTCAAAGTTGTGGTATGGGCAAGAGTGAGAAGTGACCAGAAAACAATTAGTTACAAGCAGTTTTTTAGCAGAAGACTTGGGTGGTATACTCTGTTAGTTGTGTCAAAAGGTAAATAACTGAAGTAACATGAATTTGATGAACATCGTACTGTATATATTCTATTTATTGCCAGGACTTGGGGTTTTAATTTATTAAATACATTACCTTAGTTTTAAAAATATGTGATAGTCACCCCTAAACAGAACGCAGTGCAAGCAAAAGACAAGAATTTGAAGCTTGGCAAAGATCTGTAAGTGGAGTGATCCAGTGGTAGCATTTTATTTATTTGATATGGAACTGTTTATGCCATAAAATGCTACATTTAACAAAAAGTACAATTAAAATCGAGTGCATTATTAAATAAAGGGACAGGCTTTGTCCTGAGATAAAATACAATTGGCACATATTGGAATTTATATGAGATGGCCCAAAAAATCCTCCAGCCGCAACTGTTTTTAAAAGATAATTTCATAAATCAAAATAGGTAGTTTTTGCCTCAGTCTAATTTAATTCTCTCTTTGAGTCTGAACTCCCTTTTGCTGTCATTGAAATGGCCGATCTTTGGTGCTAATACTGAAAATTAAAAACTTTAAATAATATAAATTTATTTTATTTTTATGAAGAAATGAGATTGCTTAAAAAAAGTTACTTGAGATTAGAGCATATTTCTACTGTCATGGGCCTTGGCAAATGTATTCTTCCTGATACTCAAGTGTAGAATAAATGAAATGTGATAAAGTGGGCAATGAAATCTAATTAGAGCCTTTAGTTTCTCTTTATCTGGAATGATAATGTGGATTTAATTGAAAATTGTTGAAAGCAAACAGCAGAAATAAAGAAAAACAGATTACAGGAAAAGTAGGTTAAACTGTAGCCCAAAGAAATAAGCTAAAGTAAAATTATACAAAATTTCCACTTGCCTCAAGAGGTGTTTTATATTTTTGCATTTACTTGTATTGGCTTTGGGTGCTGTTAAATGCTGAACTGTATGCTGCCGGGAAGTTTGCCTCCCTCAGGGGTGGAACAGATGGTGGATTTTTTTTTTCTCCTTTTTTTTTTTTTTTTAAATTCCACCATTTAGAGACCAAGACAGCTAAATCTCTAGAAGTAGTATTTTTGCCGCAGAAAACTGCTGGTTGGCCTTAAAGCAGTAGAGCTCTTAGCTGTATTGTCAGAAGTGTTATTACTAAAACTTCCAACAAACCTGCAGTGTATTGACGCACTGGTATTAGCAGAGTTTTAATAGATTTCCTATCTATTTAATAGTGTTGCTTGTAAAGAATAGAAAAAGTGCTACTGACTAATAAAATTGCATCTTTGAATTTCTTATTAAGCCTTTTTGTCAGGCTATTTCACTGTGCAAGGCCAAAGCTATGAATTTACCTTTTCCCAGTCATCACTTAGACAATTAAAAGAATAACAGAATACTCGAAGAATCTTAACTGAGCTGTTGTTAACATGAAATTTACTTGAGCTTATGATAAATCCCACCTGGAAAATGAGAAAAAAGCACTCCTGGAATCTAGTGAAATGGCAAGTCTTGTATATCAGTAAAAGAATCTTAAAGTGAGAAAAATATCACTATATTGTTAAATACTAATTATGGTCAAGATGTTGTTTCAGTAGCGCTCCTAAATTTAAGACAACTGCTGAATGGATCATTTCTTTGTTATTTTCCTATTCCAGCGTCTCTTTGATAAAGGTCCTTGCCATTCAAATGGAACATAAAGGCCTTTATTGGTCCCTAATGATGCAAACTATATTTGTACAATTATCATTTTAGAATATGAGCTCTGTGCACTCTTAGGTTTGCTGTCATTTTATCACAATTGTAGAAGCATCTTTAAGTGTATTTGCTTAAGCAGATGGTGAATGGCCACACTGGGAATATATCCATCTTTTTTTTACTGTATGATGAAGTTTTAAAGCAGGCATTTTAGCTATGGTGGTTGAGAAAACATGCTTTTGTAATAAACCTTGTAGGAAAAAAAAAGCTGGTAAAAGATTTTTCCATAATACTAATTATGTGAAATCTGTGAATATATGAGTGTCGTGGTTTGAGGCGTAAATCAATCTGCCTGCCCACTCACTCCTCCCAACCTTCTTTTCCCCCCCCACTTT
>JASSUY010017706.1:0-14876 GCA_032466535.1 Forpus xanthops
GGGGCCGGGCATTGTGTACGCGCCGCGTCCGCCGCCGCTCCGCACCCCCGGCGGCTCCGCGCCCTCCGCCGCCCCGGCGAACGAAAGCCTTTGTCTCTCGGGGAGTCGGTCTGCGCTGCCCGCCGTTTCTGCACCTGAAGTCGTAAATCCGCTGCTGGTGACACGGCCGGGGCGGCCGCCGAGGTGCCGGGGATGCCCCGGGACGCCAACTTCGGGCTGCAGAGGAATCGGCGCCGGGGCAGCGGCTGCGGGAGAGCTCCTGCCTGGGCAGCGCCGGCTGGAAACGGGGGGCGGAATGCCCGCATGGGAAGGGCTGTGCAAGTTTTCCATCTGTGGCTTTTGCAAACTTGTTACCAAAGCTTCCCCCCCCCCCCCAGTGGAAATAATGAAAGGAGAGGGAAAACAACGCGGGCAGTTAATTGTGCGTTTTTAACTCCATTCACTGGTGCTGTTGCACAAGGCCCTTGTTTCTTCAGAAACAGGCTGGTGATGCCTGTTTTGCAGTCGTGTGTGTGCTTTAGCAGAACAATTATATCTACTTCAGAGAAACTTGTTGCCATTATGAGATGATTTTACATGGCAACCTTTATGTCTGACAGTTTTACTTGCCCTGACAACCGTATTCCAATGGGAGAGGTTTTACAGCAAAAGAAAAGGCCTACCTTGCTGTTTCTTTCCTGTCCCTTCCTTCACAGGAGCTGGCTGCTGTCAGTAGCCCAAGAGGTTACCATAGCAAATACTTCCCGTTAGGCAGAGTGTAAGGTGTACCCTGCAAAAGTAATGCTGGAGAAAAGGTAACCCATCTTGTGACTTCAGATATACTATTGTTTTGCAACTTACTGAAGGCTTATGATGTGAATGTGTCAGAAACACGATTTGTGAGAGAAAAAGTTATGGGAAATGGTCGTGTTCTTACTGGAGTGGGGGCTGTAACTTGTAGCGTCTACAGCACCCAGCAGGATGGATTCCTGATCTGAAGTCTCATTGCTGCTTCAAAATGGCCAGCTTTTGGGGCAGAGTACATCAGTGTCAAGATGAAAATATATCTAGTAACTGAAAACAGTGGTTTCCTCTGTAGTAGGTACTTCTGACATGGGATTCACAATTGAAAAAGAGTGAAAAAGCATCTATGTATCTAAAAGATCATCTCTAGGGAGAAGACTTAGTGGGCTTCCTGCCTTCAGTTCAGCCATTTCCTCTTTTGGTTTGTGAATCGTTGCTGTGATTGAAGCATGAGAATGAAATCTAGTTCTTCCCAGAACCTCTGTTAGTGGAAAAGCAGGAAGATGCTTCTGGACAAGACAGACAACAAAGTAAAACTGATAGTCCTCATTCCACCTTTGTTTATGACTCTAGACTTGGTGTGTAGGTGTGTGGAGAATGACTTTGCTCCCTTTTGGTGGATTTCTGTGCTGGGCAGTTACACTGGGAGACTGAAGTATCCTGTCATGGGAAAGCTGGAGTGTGCATTCTCTACAGGAGACAGCAGTGCAAGATAGAGAGGTGTGAAACTGTGGCACACTGTAACTATTGTTGATCCATATGGGTTTTCTTTTGCAGTTTTTTTCCCCCCTATATTAATTTGCTGGTATTGAATTATCCAATTCCTAAACCTGGCAAATCTCTTGAACAGTTGCTATGTGGAAAAGGAAGGTGGGTTGAGTGTACAGTGACATGTAAATGAGTGATATAGTTTACGTGGTGTAATCTTTATATTCTTTCACTGTCTTGTGGGCAAGATGTTAACAAGTATTGCAAAAATATGTTTGTGGTAGTAGGTTCTGGTAGCATGTTACAGGGTGGTTTTGTTGTTTCATGGCAAGCCAGTGACAGCTCTAGGCCCTACACTGTTTTGTCATGCTCACTTTTTGAATCCATTCCATTTGTTGTCAGAACTCACTTTAACATAATGATTGTGAAGTTCGGCCATGGCATGATGCATCTGTGCTGATGAAGACATCAATACAATCACTTTGCGCTGGCTTAAGTAATTGTCCTACAAGTGATGCACTTTAGACACACAGCAACTTAATTACATGAACACATTGACAGTGACTCAGGTTAAGTTCGCTGAAGTGTCCTTTAGGTGCAGAAGTAGAAACCTGGGAGGTGTATGGTAAGGGACATTTTGGGGAGAGAGCTTTGTATACCTAAAACCAGCCATTGTTCCTACATTAACATGGTTGCAGTGTTACAGAGTAGTCAGATTTGGTTTCTTGACCTTTTAAATGTGCATTTCTGTAGCTTGCAGGTTGTGTAGGCTGTATAAGTTACAAATGTTTTCTGGAACCATAAGGTCTTTCTTTTTCTGCTGTACATCTGACTCATCGTGCTTGATGATGAGCAGATTTTACGTGTTGTCTTTGTGTTGGTAGCTTTGAGCATCAGTGCTGCTGCTGGCAGTGGGCTTGACTTTGTGCCCATTTCCTCCTGCTTTTGGGAAATGGTGATCAGTTTTTAGGTCATAGGTTTAAACCCAAGTGGGTGTTGTTTAAAGCTTTTAGTTGTTTTTTATTTTGCCTCCTCTCAGAATTACTTTCTTACTTGAAAAGGGGGTGGGAGTTAATATTTTTTGTTCTGTTTTGATTCAGATGCTTGCTGAAATTGTCCTGAAGGCACATGTTGTGTTAGCATGCAAGATCTTGAAAGGGAGACTTAGCAGATTGTATAGTCCAAGTTCAGGAAAAGGTGAAAATGAGATTTAATGTTAATTATATATTAATATCTTATTATTTTAAAATAATGTTATCAGTGTAATGGTATTTTTACATAATTATGTATTTTTCTAACTTTAATTGGCAATTCTTTCCACTGCTCAGTTTTCTTTATATTGATAAAGCCTATGCAAGAAGCATCGAGGTGTTGCTTATTGCTCATTTGATTTCAAAATGGGTTTGGCTTTAAGGGTACAGGTTATTATTATTTCTTACGCTCACATCATATGGGTGAGATTGTATTTTTTTAGTGTTTTTAGCACAAGCGAGTCTGTAACTGAAGTATTACAAGATTAATTCCACTCTGCATTCTTAATAGGGCATCTCTTAGGGGAATCACTTGTTTGAATATCTTAAATGTTCCCCTATGAGGAAAGAGGCTGTGAGCTTTGGCTGGAAGAAGTTATTCTGCTTATTAGTTGGGACTCTCCGGGTAACTCTCCAGGTCTCTAGGAAATTAGTGCGTTAATGCAAAGCTGTGGAGTAGTTACAGAGTCATAAATGAATGCCTTAAAAATGCTTTGAAGGTGGAAGCAGTATGTCTTAAGAGTAGCTTTCTGCTTTGCTTTAGTGGTGTTGGATTATCACCCGCAAACACCATAGAGGAGCAGATAAACAAGGCTTAGGAGCCAGGAGACTGCTCCCGAGGTCTGTTTTTCCCTCTGTCTCCACCTCCTCTTTTTCCTTTCTTACCTCTTGTGGATTCTCTGTGATACCTGCACCAGTTTTATTTTCAGCAGAGACAGTGACATTTTGCATTTCTCTTCCTTGTGAAAATGAGTGGCCTGGTACAATACTTGTAGGATCATAATATCATTGAGCCCTCTGCCCCTCTCACATTTTGTTGGCTGGATTTGATGAAGAGGCATGAGAGGATAGGCGGAAAACTGTACGTGTGGACATCTCAATTTAATCAAACAAGCCTTGTTTCCTAAGGAAACCAGATAAACAATAACAAAACCCAAAGCAAGAGGACTTCTTGAGGGTTTGTAGTGGAACAACCATCTCTTCTGTAGATAGCTGACTCTAATCCTAGGATTTCTGCTCTTTCAAGCTATCTTTTTAATAAGGCAGAGCAGTCTTAAATGACACTAGCTTTTTGCTGCACATGGTACTTCTTGCAAACAATGCTCATAAAGGAGTTTTTCCTTCACTTCAGGTAGGTGGGAGCCATGCATGGTTCGCGTTGGCTTTTTTCATCCATTTGGATTTGGCAGATGCAGTTCAGGTGAGTTGCTAGTTACAGGAGCAGTCTTACCCATTTGTTCAGGTTATGTGGACATTTAAATTGTGATTATTGTCCCTAGAGTCATCCTGAGCAGCAGCTTGCTGGTTTTCAAGGTCATTGTTATATTGCTATGGCACTTCATTTACACTGGTTTATTTGCTGTACACTTGAGGACGCTCTTGTTCACTACAGAAATGCTCTCTTAAAACAAATGAGTTGGGAAAGAGATTAGTGGAACTTGATGTTATCTAAAACTGATGTGGCTATTAAACCAGATTTAAGATTCTGAGAGTACTGATGAGAGAGAGAAGAAATGCGTCTTGGAGGCTTTTTTCTCCCTCTAAGAGTAAACTATGTAGGGCTGAGTGACCTCCTCTCCAGTTTTGGCTGATTGGAGTCGAGGGCTCTCAGTGTGTAACAAGAGATGCTCTGTCTTGCAGAATTGGGTCATTGGTGGGAAGTAATGGTAGTGAAGGGGAACTCTGCAAGGTTTTGCTGTTTGCAAGGATGTAAGGGAGTGGAGTAGCAATATTGAAGTAGGTATCAAGTGGGTAGGAGAAGATGAACTCCATCCTGATGTATTTAGAGTCTATAGTCTCTATTTCTTCTGGGGATGGGTGGGGAAAAGCCATAAATAGGACCTTCAGATTTGTCGTTATTTCCAGGAGAAACCAGTGAAGTTCGGAAGTGAAGGCACTTCCCCTGTGAATCTGGGTGCACGTTTATTACTCACGACTTTTTGTAAGTTCTGTGGGTGTCTTGCCTTTCCATACTGGAATAAGGGATACCTTGGTGTTTCTTACCTGTAAAAAGATAAATAAATGCAAGATTTTCTTTTTTATTTGGGATATTTGTATTTTCTTTCTGTAGCTTGATGGAAGTAGGAATACCTGGCTACTCAGGACTTGTTGTAATGTGAATGTTTGAAGCTTTAGCATGCTCTTTGCTATGTGCATGGAGTGCCATGGCCTCTGGTTTAAGGAAAGAAAATTATTTGTCTTGAAATCATAAAACATAAGAAGTGTTTTAAGTCTGTGACTGGGGAACTCCTTTATACTGTAAAGCCCTGTGTGAAGCTAGGGGGAGATTTTTGTAAGGATCTTTCTCTCGTCAAAGCATCTTCTTGGAAGGAGCCCACCTCTTGACAAAGCCCTTCTCTTGAAAGTTGGCCTCAGTGCCCATGCACTTTGCTCCAAGACTGAGGATGTGGTGCTGGAAAAGCTGTGATGTTTCTAAGCAGTACTGAGAAATGCTATCGAAGCCTGTCGTGGTTTAAGGCCTTATAGGTGTATGTATTACATACACAGGCTTTCTCTTTCATATATTTGTATTAATTTTTTACTATATCAAGTTCCAAATATGCCCCCATTCATGTGTTGAGGACAGAATTGTTCGAGTGATGTTTTAATATAAATGACAAGATCTGCACAATGAAATTCTTCAGGAAATGCTCGGGTAGGAAATGCCCATCAGGCCTGGTGAAGCCTTGGATGCATTCCTGACATTGGACCAGCAGAACTCACATAATGCACATCCTAAAAGAGAAATTATTGAAGGTGGCAGTGGTTCCTTTCAGGATTAACTCTGCTTATTGCTCTTTAAAGTGTTACCATGAGGGTTAAACTAATGGCCCTAAGAAATAATGGAAGTGGGAGATCAGTCAGAAGTGTTACATCTATAGCACTAATTGGCCAATTGAACCAAGCTAATCAACTCCCTTTAAATGAATGTGACCATGGGCACAGGCATATCAAAATCTTCCCCTCTTTCAGGGAAGTTTTTTCTCATTTATCTGCAAAACAAGACTTCATCAAGTCAGCTGCCAGGCTTTTTAATACATTGGCCAAGAACAAAAGTCTGCTTTTTAAGGTGATTATGTCTTAAGTTATTTGTTAGACTTTAAAAATAGATTTGGGGGAGACGGGAGGAACTGTATTTTGCATTCCCATTGCTGTTGTGGCCCAGTCTTTCTTCTGAACTTACTCTCTAGCAAATGAAAGCATTTATTTTGTCACTCCTCTTAATGAAAACTAGTGTATTTAAGGATGTGGCTTGGCTAAGTATGTGAATCCCGAGTTTGTTGTGATTATAAGCCGGTTGTAGGTAATTCTAGCCTGGCTGTGAGTGTATAGGGGGTGTGTTCAACAGCTGGTTTGTTTGGGTTTGATTTTTCAACCAGTTCATCTTATGTAAGAAAAGGGATAATGTCTGGAAACTGAAAACTCAGGGGAGATTGTCTTGGTACAAAAATAAGATAGAACATAGCAGCTGAAAGGACCAGGTGACAAGAGAAAACCCTCCATTCTTAATTGTAGTTAATGTTTCTTGATTTAACTTTCTGTACTCATTAAATTGAAAACCAAAATGTTGTTGTCTTTGCATCTCCTTTCTCTGTCTGTGCTTTTAAAGTAAGAATATCATTTAGGAAAGTCAAATGAAAGTGCAGGTTTTATTTCTAATTGGAGTCCAATTTCCATCTAAAAGCAACTTGACATAAATTATAATTCTTATGATTATCCAGTAAGAAACACAGAAATTATCTTTTATAGTAAAATTAAATTTTTTATTTAAATAATCAGGTTCAATCTTCTGCATTTATACTTTGCAAACAGTAGTCGAATCTTACTGAGAACTATTTTTGGGTTATTGAGAAATTGCAGGATTACATAGTTTAATACTCTTTTATTTAAAGCAGTTGATATAAATGCTTTTTGATTGTGTTGTTAAGGTAGATAACGACATCAGAATGTGCTTCTGGACCATGCTTACACACAACTGTGATTGATGGATAACATGATAAAACAATGCAACAACTGCCTATCCACTGGCAGAGACACCTTTATAGAATCACAGCCACATTGATGTTTCTTGAGGTGTCTTTTCACAAAGCTGGATTACATGGTTACAATGGTCAGGCTGGGAGAGTCTCTGAAGCAAGCAGTGTGTTTTGGATTTCAAGGACTAACAGTGTGTGATTTCTTTATTATCTGCCCAAAAGGGAGAAATCTGTCTTACTACAATGCAAAAACCTGATTTCTGACAAACAGCATGGCAAAATCCACTGCAGCATATAAAATGAGTCATTCGGGATCCTGCCTTAGCAGTGCAATTTGAAAGAAAAGTACCAGGGTGATAGTCACTGGAAGTGGCTTGGAAATTTCTTCTCTGCATTGCTGGGGAGGAGCAGTTTCAAGTCCAGCTTATGCTGTGATGAGCATAAAAGTTGCCATGTGTCATGTGTTGAAACGAGGATAAGAAGCAGTGAAGCAGTGTGGTCCTTCTTGCAGTCAGTGATGTGGCTGCACGGGCTGCAAAGGAACTGGTAATCTGACCTGTTCCCTGACAGTTTGTCTAATCCTGAGTCCACAACTTCCTGTGCTTATGAGTCTGCAGCTTAATTATGTGCAATATGAAAAAGTGTTTAGTTTGTGTTCTCTGGCTCTTGTGCTGGGAGAGATAGTGGATAACCTTTCCTTACTCTTCTTTTTCATAGTAGTTTTGATTTTGCATATTCCTGTTGTACTGTGCCATAGTTGCACAGTTCAGCTCAAAGAAGGAACCAGTTTTATTGTACAGAAGATGCTGAAGCCTATCCACAGCTGTTTATGTGCATAGTGCTGGACTGGGCAGGGCTGCTTTTTCTGGCCATTGATATTTCTTAACTTCTCTGGAAAACTGAATTACACATCTGCCTCTTAAAATTGGAAGTGTTTCAGGCCTCTGATCTTTGGTACCTTTTCTGTGCAGGTTCTAGTCTGGCCATGGCTGTTTGACACCAGCAGCACATGCTGTCTCAAGATGCTCTAGGTTTCTAGAACTGTAGCACAGTGTTTTTTGTTCTTTTCTTCATTCCTTGGGTCTCTTAATGAGTAGGGATTGATGCTCCAAGAGAATTAAACATAATAGTTTCAAGATCCTGAGTTGCAGTAGCTAATTTAGATCTCATTGTATAGGTGAGGCTATTTCTTTCTCTATGTCTTATTATAGTCCCTTTAATTTCATCTTCTGTTATCCTCCCGCAGTTCTTGGCAAGTGTCATTTATTTTTTGTCTCTCAAAACTTCACACTTACTCCTTGTTTGTGTGCTTCTCTTGAAAGGCAGGACTCAGTACAGACTCATTAGTCTTGTAGTGTAAAAAGTTACTTTTTATTTCAGTGATTACTTCCTGTGTTTAGAATCAACTTCTAACATAGGAGATGATCTTCCAGAAAATGCTTCAAAATGATTCGGGTCTCTCTGGACAATAGTGGGTCCTGGAAATTGGTACCATGTATGTGGACATCAGGCTAGCGAGATGTTTGCTTTCCTTAGCTTGTGTTGAAGACACTGTTTGGGAGTTAATGGTGCTCAGAGCTTCCTGCAGTTGAAACCTGATGGATTTTCTTCTTCCTGTTTCAAGTAGGCATTTCTGTGCTAAGCTCCCATGCAGAGGGCATGGGAGCCAGAGTGCTGGGAGCTCTGAGGGGCTGTGCATGAGGGGCTGGCCTTGGGGTTTATATGGCCAAAGTTGCTGTTATTGTTGGCTTTGGACGTTCATTCAGGTATTTTGCTGGGCAGAGGTAGAAGGAATTAAATTAGATAAAACTAAATTGCATCCTTAGAGCAACATTCATAATGAAAAAGTATTTCCATATGCGAAAGACGCACAAACTGGCGCTTCTTAGCACTTACAAGGCACAATTCCTTTTTAATTTAAGGTGGTTTTCATTGTGATGGTGGAGGATGTATAAATCAGAAATGCTGATACCAGTTCTTATGTGTTCTTGTTAGTTTTTGGCCACCCTTCTGGCTGAGGTGACAGTTAAACTTAGTTTTACTGTTAAAACCTGGGCGTTATCATATCCTCAGTAAAACCCTTAATTCGTGTTATTTGATGAATTAATTTCATTAAATGATGAAGTGTCATTAGGTGTAGTTACCTTTGACTGGATCTGCTGCGCAGCACATGGTATGGAATTTGGTGTTTTCAGCATATAAATAATCTTATTCTGAGCTTCCCAGGTGGTGAAGTTTATAAAATGGTGTTAATTCAGCTGTGAATTGCTGGCTTACACACAGCCACCAGGCCTGTGTGCTGTGGTGGGAGTAGATCACCCATTGCTCCAGTTTGGCAAATGACAAACCAAACATCCGTAGTCTAGATAGAAGAGAGCAGATTGGTCTCCCCGTGCAGTGCCTTGTGGAGTTCCCTGTGTCTGACACCTGTGTGATGTGTGCAGGAGAATGTGAATATTGCATTTGATCCATATTACATGGGAATATACCACAGTCCAGAGGATTCATATTCTGTGTGAATTACTCCTGTATAAGGCAGTAAATATGCTGGAGATTGTTGTGTCGAGAAGCCAGAGGAGTGATTTCATTTTGCTGCTAATGAGTGTTTTTCTGTCAGCCCTTTTGAAAAATCCATTCATTATTTCTCTGTACCTCAGCAGTTTTTGTTCATTTTGTGGCTATTTACTTCTGGGTGTACCTAACCCTGGTACAGAAGAACAAGCTTTTAATCTTGTGTCTTTAGAAGACCATTTCTGTAACCATAAGGGCTAACAAAGTACCTTACAAGTGTTAAGGTACTGCAGGGGTGTTAATCTCAGCTATGGAAAGCTTTTAGGGAATATTTTTTTCTAGGCCACTTCTTCCCTCAATTTATGCACTTGTTTTGCATAGAGATCCATTTTTTTACATTCTTGTTACTCCTAGAAGTGATCACGGCAATGCTTGTCTGTGCAATTTCTGGTTGCAGCTGAGTGCAGCACTTAAGTGTGAGCTAGTATAAATTACATCCCACGCTGCACTTCCTGCAGAATGTTTTGCTAGCAACTCTGTATCTGTAGGGAGCAAATCAAAACAGACCTGGGCTGTCAGCAGAGATGTTTCTTAAACACAACCAGGCAAATGGTTTTCTTTTCCATTTAATCAAGAGTGTATTTTAAATTGAATCTCACAGCGGAAGCACATGATTATAATACATACAGGTGGATTTAGCTGTTAAGAACTTCCATGGGCCTACAGTTACATGCGAAATACTGACCAGGTGAGGAAGGAAAATCCAAGAGACTTCATAGAAGAGCTTTTTAAGGCAGTGTTTTCAGGATGAGGGTATCCTTCGGTTTTTTTTGAAGCACTGTTTTTATTACATTCTGCTGTAAAGTTATAATTCTGATTTAAAATTTCTGATCACAGCTATTGACTCAGAAGTTGGAGTGGAACTTAAATAGAAGAGTATTATCTCTCTTTCATAGTTGTATGTTAAGAACTGAAATAAGGTTGCATGTGCCAGCAGGGTGATGCCTGAAAAAATACGCACTGAACTTTGCAGGGATGGGGCTGAAAAAATAGTTCAATAAAAAAGAAGTATGAATTTGAAAATACATTTTGTGGCAGTGTGAATATTCCAGTGTTGTCAGGATCAGGCTTGGAAATTCATTCTAAAAATAGCAGAATCTTTTTCTTTCAGTTGCACTCTGTCTTTGAGCCCTTAGGCTCAAGTCTTGATTTCCTCTTTGTATGAATAGAAGTGCAAAAAATATCTCAAAATGAGAACGGATTTTCCTGTTATTTTACCTCTCCTGATGCTGGGGTAATAAGAACATCATCACTTTCTGTGAGCTCTTCACTAAAGCCCTTTGCTGTCACTGTTCTTAGGCCTTTAGGCCTGTTCTTGTGATTTGTGTCATTAAACGCCGTTGTCTTCTTTTTCTTTATTTTTATTATTGTTTTTTAAGTTTTCAGTACTTTTTAGAGGGGGACAGGGAAGGAAGCAGTAACAAAGGCAAGGCCATATTTTTGTGGTGCTGCCTGGAGAGAGAGTCCCATGATTTAGCACAACTCGTAATACTGTAATTCCATCTAGAAGGAAAAGATGCAGGGTTTTGTCTGTGGTTTTTTTTTGTCACTGTTTGAACATCCAAAGAGAGGTAGAGTCTTAGTAGTGACTCAGATGGAGCTTTAGCAAGGTCAAACAGCATTTCTCTGGATAATACAGAAACAGTTCACAAGCTACAGTGAAAATAGGGGCTGTTTGGCTCCCTGTCGGAAGGTTTGAAGGTTATGATTGGTTGAAGAGACTCCAGGATCAAATGTGGGGACATTTGAAGATTATTTATGTTGATGCCTAAAGTCTCACAGAAGTAATCAATTCATCAAGACCTGTACTGGCTTTATACCCAGCCCAGCGTGTATGTTTTTCTCAGTTTTCATGACTTTAAAATGTCCCATTGAAAGCCTTGTTGCTCTGAAATGTTTTCTCAGCTTCTTACAAAACTTATGTGCTTCACAGGAAAGGCTCCGGTGCCACTTTAACACCTGCAGTATATTAAGTAATGCAGTCTGTAAGGTGAGAAGTGATTGTGTTTCTGTGCTTTTAGCCTCTTATTATTGTTGCTTGGACATGATGTTAAGAGATGTGCTGGCAGTGGAACTGAAATGTCAGCCAAGTTCTGTACTGTAAGTAATGATAGCAGGAAAAGGATTTTCTTTTCACATAAGTAAAGTTAAGTGTCAGGGCATCAGACACTCAGGAGAGTGAATTAGTGGTACAGTGGCAGCATATTGAAACCAGCTTGTCTTTGTGAGATATGCTGGATCCCACAGGTCGAATGAAGAGCATGTTATGATACCCAAATCTGTAATTTCAAATAGACTGTAAATAAGTGTGTCCTATAAATATCTGCTGGCTGAATAGGATTTTTCTAAGCCCTTGTGGTGGATTTCTGGGATCTCTTCGGGTACAAAGGGAAACAATTTTTTTGTTATCATTATAATGTCCCTCCTTTAGATATGCATTTATTTCCATTAAAAACGTATTTGCTCATCTGAGCTGGAAGTCTTTTAAAACAAAATGCAGATGAAGCCTTGGAAAGCAGTGGGAGATCTCAGGACTCTGCAGTGAAAGGACTGAACTCTGCCATCCGCAGCCTCTTATGAATAAAGTCAGCCTTCTGAAGATAAAAGAAAATTCAATTACAAAGCAAGAAGGAGGGCGAAGGGTTGTAATTAAAACACATAATCCTAAAACCAACATGAACAGTGCTTTTTCATGTTACACTCATAGCAGTCTGCTTTGTGTGTGCGGTTGTTGTTGCTTAAGATTATTGATTTAGTTTCCTAGGGGAAACACTGTTTGAGAGGACGTGAGAAGGATGGCGTCTGTTGGTGTAACTGGCAGCATGATTTCACACAAGCATTGCACTTATGGGTAGCTTGGTGGAGAGTTTGCAGCTTGCTAAGCTGTCTTTAAAACAAGAAAACCAAAACAAAAGGCAGCAAATGAAGTGCTTCTTTTGGTTTTATTTCTCATGCTGGTGGCGGTTGTCCTGTCAGACAGAGAATGAGTGCTTCAGACAGCAGGAGAAACCAATGGCAGCACCAGGACAGCTTATTCTCTTCTGTTACTTACACACCAAGCACTGCTTCCCAGAGTTTAGTCACTTGGACCCTGATTCTCCAAGTGTTTGGAGTCAAATCCCATTGAAGTGACCAATGTTGGTACCTAAAACTTTGATAGGATATATGGCCTGAGGTCCACATCTGGGAACTTGAAAAATCTCTCAGCAGTTTAGGGATAAATGTTAATGCTGTGTTGTAGTAAACCCACATCTGCTGTTTGTCACTGCTTCTCTACTAATTAGCTACTTAGTCTTATGTTAATGGCAGGACTTGGGTTTGAGCCCCCATCTCCTTGGTAGTGCAGCATTCACTGCCTGGAGCTAGCAGCGTTTCACTGTCAGGACTGGCTTTTATGGTAAAAATACTCTGATTCCAACTATCGGATTGATGTTGTACGTACACACATTGACCTGCTCACTGTGGTTCTGTGTCAGAAATGAGCTCCTGTAGGTGTTCGTGGATAACTGAAGTTGACAGCTTGTCCCTCTTTCAGACCCTCTTCCTTCAGGAACTGCAGCTGCTTTGATTTCACAAATGTGGGTGATGTCTGATTTGGTGGAGAGGAAGAAGTGGTGGGGAAGGAAAGGTGGGAGAGAGCTGGCAAAAGAAAAATGAAGGTGTCTGTAGAGATCAGGATTGAACCTGAACTTCACACTCAGGAGGCTTCAAAATGTCTTTTGAGTGTTCTTCTGTTATGTTCTTAATACCATTCAAACCCCCATCTCATTCCCAGTAGTCTGGAGTTACAATTTCCTTGAGTTATTTAATACTTTAGGCTGATAGCTTGATAAAATATTATTTTAAAAATCATTATTTTATGAGTTAATTTTGTGTAAAAAAAAAATTAAATATATAGTTCTGTGAAGGAAATATTCTGAATTATTGTAAAGAAAGAGATTGGGAGCGCCAGTGTCTGGTGGTGGCTTATGTGCATATCTCACTCTGTGCTCAAATACTGTGAGCAACTTTATAGAAAGTATTGCTTGTATTGGGTGAACTGAGTGTTAAAAAAAAAACAAGCCAAAGGCAATGCAAGTGTTGTAATGGGTTTTCTTAGGCAGAACCCATTCTTCCCTTGTTTAATCTTTTCCCGAGTACACCTGATGCTCTGTTTGTCTGCTTTTGTAAGAATAGCTTGTGCTATCAGTTTGGCTCCTTTGATAAAACTAATAATTAAAAAAATATGCAATTAGGAACTAAAAGCAGCTCTGCTTTTCAGCTGGAGAAAGCAGGTCTGTAATCACACAGCTCAGATGAACCGGCTCCTGGAATTGGATTGCAGCCGGTGCATTTGCATTTTGCATCTGTAAAAAAGGCACAGTCATTTCTGAAAAAGTCACTGAAAAGCCTGTTTCTGCAGGAGATGAGCATGCTTGGTTTCTCCTGGTCTCGAAGGAAACGCATGTGGAGGCACATAAACACATTAATAGTATCTTACTAGTATTGAAGTACTTGTGTGTGATTCAGATCCTTCCCTCAGGACGTTTCCGCGTGGCTCATGTCAAAGTCCCAGGCTTCAGTTTCAAGCTGGCATTTCCCAAACATGTCTCTTGTGTTGGAAGTTTCACAGTAGCTTTTAACAGACTTTAAATGACTGTGGTCCTTTGAGAAACTTCATCTGTGATGGGTCAGTTAAGCAACTATTGGAAGTGTGATGTCGTTCCTGGGGAATAGGGCTGGGGTCTGGGGAAGGTCTTTATGGTGGCTAAACAAACTTTCGGGATGGACTGACTGATGACAGAACTGCAATACAAATATGTGGGTCTTGAAGGCTTTAAGAGTGACTCATGCATTTCATGAAGTATCTTAGGGAGAAATATGAGTATTAGCAGAGAACCACAGCAAGGGGAAGGTAGGGACTCTAAAAATAAAATATAGAAGCTCTTGTTGAGTTTTTAGCAGGTCTCGTGTAATGCTGAATGGTGAAAATGTCTCTGGATCATTATAATAGCTTGGGATGTTGCTGTAGCATGCTATCAAATTGTACAAACATATTCTAGATGTTTCTGATGCTTCCTCTTACAAAACGTTACAAGGCTCAACAGTTTTCACATGCTATAGGTGTTGAAGTATAGAGAATGACCTACAGAACAGATTAAATACAGTGCTCACAAGTGACTCTCAGTTCCCCACAGAAGAAATTTGCCATTTTTACCATTGCCACTTTTATAAGCGTTAGGTATTTTTATAAAAAGCCCTAAGGCGCCAACACTCCATCCTACCTTTTGTGCATGTTTTTGTCTTCCCACTTCTGACAGTGGGTTCTTAGCTCTGAAGCCTAATTATATTACCACTACAATTCTGGGGATGCACTTCTGCCAACACTTGCTTTCAGCAGTTGTTTTGTTTTGTTAATCATTAGTGTTGTTCTGTAGTGAGACGTGCATGAATATGTTCGCAGGCTGCAAGTGTACATTTGAGATGGTTCCCTTAATTGACTTGGTCATAAATATCTCTGCCAACAGGCTGAATTATTTCATACACTACTAAGGTGAAGTTACACTATAAGGCCGGCACTGTAATCTTACTTGATAGATAAAATTTA
>JASSUY010017706.1:14976-33622 GCA_032466535.1 Forpus xanthops
GAATTATTTCATACACTACTAAGGTGAAGTTACACTATAAGGCCGGCACTGTAATCTTACTTGATAGATAAAATTTAGCATTGGAAAACCAAGCCTTTGCTGGTTTACCTCTTTATCCCCTTATCACCCTTCCCCTTGCAAAATGATAAAGAGCCTTTGCAGACTTTATGGAAATAAAATGCTGAAACCATTTGTCTGGTTATGAAAATAACACAAAGTTTGCAGTAAGATTAGTTCAGAGTTACAGCAGAGAAGAGGTGTAATGTGCCTTCTGGGGCTTTGTGGGTTTCCCATCAGGTTTTAAAAACTGAAATGGAATATTGTCTTAGAGCAGAAAGACGATCTATGCAAATACAAAAACTCCTTCAAAATTGTATGGAGTGACAGGAGGAAAACTAGTTCATGTTTGCTTGTTCATGCTATCAGGATGCTTATGGGCAAAAGGTGAGAGTGAATACAGTAGCTGGTGGAGAGATTTTTTTATCTTGGTCAGAGGAAGGGGAGGAAGGAAGAGCATGAAGGACCCCGGCTGTAGCTTTGCTTGTCAGGGTTGTGCTGAGGACTCCTGTGTTCCAGAAATAACAGTATGCCAGGGTGAGAAGACCTGGAATGGAGCAGTCATGGTTTACTGTGCACATAGCGCACGAAGTCTTAATGATTCATTTTCATTACCTGCCAGCTCTTTGTTGCTTGCAAACCTTCCATAACAATATTTTCCTTGAGAGGACAAAAAAAGAAAATCATGAAGAAAAATCCTTGTTTCTGGCTGTTGCAGCTTTTCAGTCCTTGGTGCGTGTATGTAGTTACAGTGAACATTCTTGCTTCTTGAGGGTAAAGCAGAAAGGCAGCATGTTTTTATTCATGCCAGTTAAGCTCAGTTTCTGACCACCATGCAGAATGGAAGGAGCACACACAGGCTGTTGTTACTGCCTCGTGGTACCTGCCTTACTTCATATTAAGCCATTGTATAGACATTACATCAATGGTTTTCAACCTTCTGGCTGGAATGCTGTCGCACTGGCAGCCTGAAGCTTCTTCACATGCAATGATTTCTCTGTCAAAACTGATTTAGTGACAGGTTTCCTCTTACACCTTATCTCACCCTTGCTTACAGTGCAGTTCTGCTACAGCAGTGGGAGTATTGTTAACCTGCGTAGAGTGTACATGCAGGACACGCTGAACATGTTGTAGAACAGTTCCTAGGTGAGCTTGAGTGTCTTGCAAATCCCTTGAGCCATCCAGCTTTCCCAACATGAATGTCTCAGATGGCCTTTTCAGCCACTTGACCGTGACTGGTTATTACTGTGCAGAAACTTGTATGCTGTGCCAAATTTCTATCTTCCCTTTACTTGGTTACAGATTCTCCCTAACCATGAGGTTTCCTGTTCAAGTGATGGTGTCTAGTTCTCCCCATAAACTTATATAATTTATTCCTCTGATGTCATTATATAGACACAAAAAGCTGAAAGATATTTCACTGAGCACGTGAAAAGCTAGGTACTAGGTCTTGTTTAACTTGATAACTAAGGCAAAACTGCTGATAAATATGTTTTAATAATTTGATAAACGTTTTAAGGTTTATTACTTAGTACATTTGAATAACTGAGATGGCAGTCAGAACATGCTGTTGGAGTAAGTGCTGTCTGGAAGGTCAGGTAGGAAAATTGGGTAGAAATTTTGAATAAAGAGGATGTGATATGCATGACTACAGTGGGTAAGCTGGGATGTGCTGACATGTTCCGCATGCTTTAAGCTGTGTGGAAGTCTGATTGGTTTGACCAACCTGAGCTCTGCAGTGCCTCCCATTTTTATTAAATCCTAATTTCCTGTGTGACATTACATCATGATGATGTTATGCTGTTGGGCTTCTCTTGTAAGAACTTATTCAGCCTGTGGCAGAAGTGGTCTGTGTGAATTAGCCTTGGTCATGAAAGTCTGCACTGGATGGGGAGATGCTTTTTTAATGGTTTTAATCTCTTTTAGCTTTCTCTTTTTAAAAATGCCCTTTATGATTGTCTCTTGGCAAGAATACCCTTTTTTATAAAAGGTTGGTACTGCAAATTACAGTGGTGTTCTACAGCAGCATCACTTCAGGTATTACCACAGGAGTCCCAGGTGACCTCGCACACCTGAGCTGAATTCTCCATTTCCTGTTTGTGTTCAGAGGAGAAGGCTGTTGTGAAGTACAAGTGCACCACAAACCAGCAGCTGACACCTCTCCCCTCTTGGGACATCTGATACAGTTGTTCAGCAATTTACAGTAATAGTTTGAGGCTCTAGTAAGTAGAAATGTGATGTGCAGGTTCCAGTTGTACCTGGGGCATTACCCAGCTCTGCCACCAGATGATCTGACTTCTCTTGCAGTTTGCCTGCACAAGGTGCAAAAAGCCACTTCAGATGGGATGCTCGGAAAGCTGCCAGATGTTGTTTTGCTGTCTGCAAACAACACTCCCATATTAAGTCTTTAGCTGGGTGCATCAGAGAAGAAAAGGTACATGCTGTTAAAGGAGGAGGTTATTTTCAGCTTTACTGTTTAAAGCAGAAGATCTGGAGTGGAAGCCTGGAATCCCATATTGCTAAAACAGTCAAGTGGCAGTGCAGAGTAAACCAAATTTCTCATTTCCTCTTAACAACTCCCCAAGAATATTCAATTTCAGTAGTTCTTTAGATACTGATAGTGGATTAATTTAGTTATATTATAAATTAATAAGCCCTCATGGCATTTAACTTAACTCCTAATTTATTTATTCCTATTGCATTTATTGTCTTTAATGTCAGTGCTGCTATAAATTGTGGAAACTAATTTTATGTGTCCTCTGCCTACAATCTATTGATAATGAGATACTACAGGCTGTGCTATAGTGATGTCGAGATTTATTTCTTGGTTTCTGTAGGCATCTATTTAAGATCCAGAGGATGCTTCTAAAAGACACTACCATTTATGTGCCTTTTGGGTAGTTATGAATTCTTGATAATAGATGTTTATGATGTGATCTGTCTTAAATGACTGCAAATGCAGCAGCTATGAGGAAATTAACTTGGGGTTTTGAATCATAAGAAAATGTACTGAGAGCACAGGCAGTCAGCTAGTGTGTGGTTTAAGCAAATGAAGGGCAGTATTGTGCAGCATTGCTAAGTTAATCTAGGTTGGCTGTGTTCAGTGACAACTAAAACCCGAACTCATTGCACTTATAGGAATTTGGATTAAAAGATACAGAAGATTTTATGTCTGCTGAGCAGTTCTGTGGCAGTGCTGGATGTAACCACCTCACTGCTCTTTGTCATACTCTGCCTTGTGGATCACTTAAATGGAAGCCGAGCATCCACACATTGCTCAGGCATTAATGGCAATAGACGTATGGCATTGGCACTGCTTGTAAGAGACGTGGCATTGCCACTGCTTGCTCAGTTTGAGTTTGTAGTAACAATAATGAACGTGACTGGAGGGAGGAGCTCAGGCAACTTAAGAGCATCTCTGAATTTTAACCCAAGTCCTGGGCAGCATTTGGCTCTAATTCTTTAATCCCCAGCTGCCTCCTTGGAAGGAAAGCTTTCCTGATGGACCTCACCTACATGTGTGCCAGCAGTGGAACTACCTGCAAGCAGCCAGCCTGAGAAAAAAGCCAGCAGTAAATCCCAGATTTTCTCACCATGTTGTCCTCCCTCTCTCTCTATTTAGATGCCGTATTTTCTCTCAGACCTTTCTAATTTGGTCTTTTCTCCTGGGTAAGAAGCCAAGACAAAGTAGACAAACTGGCTGATACAATGCAGTTTCATTGCCTTGCTTTTAGAGGAGAATAATGCTAGGAAAGCAGCACACTGAGGGAAAGAGAGACTCCTATCTCCAGAGCACAGCTGCAGCTGACAGGCAATTGTCTTGCTGCTCTAGAGGCAGTAGTCTGGCTTAGTATGCTGGACAATAGGAGACCTTTGAACTTACTGTTTGGTGTTCTTTGGATCTGTTCTACCGATGTTCCTCTAAACTCAGGAGAAAGTTTGTATTAGCCAGCCCATCCAGATCTAGCGCTGTAAACCAAAGGCAAATAGAGTAAGCCTCAAGTAAAATAAAAGTGGTTGCCCAAGAAGAACTGCTAAGTAAAACCCACAAAACAACTTTTATCTTGTATCCTGGGCAGTGAACAGAATGGCCAGGCTGATGAACAGTTGACTTGCTCAGGTTGCACAACTGGTGCTGTACGTGCAGGAGCTGGGGCAGCCTGGCTGTGGCTTCACGAATGCCGAGCGCTGGTCATGGTGCCCCTGCTGGTCCTGGCTTTACCGAATGGGTTTTCTGCTTAGCCGGAGCAGAAGGCTCACAGGTGATGCTTGAAGGCTGGTGGCACTCCCCAGCTGGGGGTTACTGCTGTGGTGGTCCTTTTGTGATGGTTCTGGCATCGTCAGTGTAATATATACTGTGAGTTTCAGGTAAAAAGCAAGTAAATTTTCCCTTCCTGAGTAATCGGCTCCAGAGATCTGGTCCAGCTGACTGCATCATGCAGAAGAGATGTGCAGAGTTTTTGTTAGTTCTAGATAATGTGTTATTTCCCATTCTGTTCAGCAAGTGTTAAAAGGAGAAAGGAAGATATCTGGCAAGCCTGAATCAATAAAAAGTAATACTGAATTATCTTGACAGTGGACTTTTTCATCTGAAGAAACTTTAGAGGACAGGCGCTCTGTTCTTGACAGTGACTGGATGATGTGGCTCAGAGTCTAAGCTGTAAACCGGCTCTCTTGCTGATTAGAGTATATTTGTGTACCTTGCTGAGAGGAAGGGGAAATTGTCATCTGATGAGTTTTCTTATGACCCTACTGTTTGAATGAAACAACTGTTTTCAGCATATTTTGGTTTCAGTTTGTACTCCTGGTCCATGTAAATGAAGTCGTGGTACCTTTAAAGGCAGCTGAAGTAAAGATTCTCATTTAACACATGAAGCTAAAGTATGTTTCTCCTCTTAACAGCTTTTTTTCCCTTGGAACCAGTCAGATATAAGTTCATTTGAGTTTCAGAGGTACCAGACTGTGCTATAGTGTAAACACAGCTGCTGTCAAGTAAAACAGCTTCAGTCTTCTCTAAAGTATACAAGTTCAGTGTTAGTGCAATAATAGATTCTTATTTTATTAACTGTTAGTCTGCCTGTTGGCTTTCTCAGCAAACTAGAACAATGAAGTACGCCATATGCTGGCCTTCCATTAACTGATACAGGATGCACATGGAGAGTACAGCTGTAGCTTACTTGAGAAAACCTACATCTGATTGCCCAAAGGAATGAATAGAGGGGTTCCTTCCTCAGACTGTAGTAGGGACAAAGTACACGTAATGATGTGCAAGCCACATTACTTATGCTGGTTAAGTTAATTTATATAACATGCCTGAACACTGGGTGCAGTTGCTTGTACTTTAAATACATGAGTATGGTCATCTTGTGTTCAACCCTGAATGGGAAAGTGGTCAGGAGCAATTGATCCAGTACTAGTGAATGCTGTTAGACATAACCCCTCTGAGTGCTTGTCAGTACTTCAGTCATTGGGAAGAGGAGATAACCATCATCTATATAGATCTTCTGATCTGGAGGGTTTTGTTGCTGTATGAATGCTTGTGTTCCCCGTGGATCTTTTCCTAATAGATAGAAGTTTCTTGTTGGGTTGGGGTCTTTTTTATCTTATCAAGGACAACTTGCCAGATATGTAAGTTAAGCAGCAGAATAAGGCAGCTTAGCTGATGAATGCAAACCCCTGAGCAGCTGTGCTTATTTCACATAATCTGAATCTTTCATCAGAACCAGCTTTAGGAGGCTCTTTCCATAAATGGATGGCTTCTCAGTTCCAAAAGTGCTTGGATTAGAAAGTAAAAGTGCACAATGGAACTTTGTCCTTATGTATAATTTGGCTAAACCAGATCAACTTTGTGTGTGTGACTGCAGTGACTATGTAGAGCTTGTAAATGTCAGTATTATATTAAATAATAAAAGACTGGTTTCCCTTGCGCTGGTTGTGAATTGTTGGGGTTTTTTGGAGGCTGAGGTGTGTAAAGCTGTCTGTAACAGTGCTGGTGTTCTCTGCAGTCCACAGCACACAATCATGCTTGTGTAGAGCTAGTGGGTGGAAGGAAGAGGGCAAAGGTAGCTGCTAGGTGGCAATGAGAAGTTGCTCAGCTCAGTTGACCGGTGGAAAGCAAAGAATTGTCATTGAGAGCGAGCAATGAGAAGGGCAAAACAAGGTTTCAGGGCTTCTTGATTGTTATTTGGGATTGGTGCTTGAAGGAAAGGGATATTGCTAAAGGTGCAGTTAACCTGAAAGTATGATTCAAGCTACTTAAAACTTACTAAAAGCAACTGTGTAGCTTGCAAGTGAGATCGCATCAGTTGGCAAAGTTATAGTCTGACAAAGCCTGTGCTGTCCTTCTGGGACTCGTCTTGCTGTGATGCTGGGGGAGGTTTACAGAATGTGAGGGCTACAGAACACTGCAGCCTGCTGTACTGCTCAGTGCAGCCTGCTGGAACTGCGCAGCACCTGCGGAACAAGCCTGGGTTTGAGCCTCTGCTGTACATCCCTTCCCAGCAGAAAACAGGGTCACCTAGCTGTGTGCTTCAGGTGCTGCTGTTGCAAGTTAATTCATGCTTGAGAAGTTCTGGGGGTTAATGTAAATTAAGAAAGTAAACTTCATTACTCCAAGCTCCATAGTTCCTGATATGTGCTTAAATACTTCTTATGGCTCCGTCAGAATGGGGCCTTTGCTCCATCCTTCTGTTCCATGCAAAGTGGGTGTTACTGTCCCAAAGGATTGCAGGATCAGTGCAGACTGTGTTATCCAGGATGATGTGGCACTAACAGGTTTATAAATCATGGAAGTTATGAAATCTCATTCATCTTTGCTGCTAGAATTGAGTGCTGTACCTGACTGGGAAGATGGAAGGGGTAATAGTTTCTTATAAATCTTAAAAATAAGGGGGAGTTTTAGCCTAGACACAGTCTCCTGTTTGCTTTTAATGTATGAATTTGCTCCAGTGGAAGGTTTACTGTGGAATAGGGATGAATGAGTGGGTGCGGAGCTGTCTTTTTGGGAGTAGTGCATCCCCATTCTGTTTGTTTATGTGTGGAGCTATAGCCAAGTTGTAAAGAGTCCTTATGAGTCTTTAAAGTGGGGGTGTAGTTGAGAAGCGGACATCTTTTTGAGGCACATTTCCTTGTTCCATGTCAAGGCTGAGCCCTGAAGAGCTATCATTCCTAAGGAAAGCCTTTTCCTCTTCTTCCAGGTTCCTCCTCTTTCTGCAACATCAAAGGTTCTTGTAGCACATGTTGAGGCAAGAACTTATTTGGATGTTAACTGTTAGCGCTTTGATTTGCGCTGTCTTTGTCGTTACTCAGTTTTGTGGAGGAATGATGCAGTGGAATATCTTTTGTTGGTGGAGACCCAGGGTCAGCACAATGTCCACTGGTTCCTCACTGAATCCAGGTATAGAAGTGAGCAAAGGAACTCCATGAGTCTGCCTGTTTGTGTCAGGGTAGTTTGAATTGGAAGCATGGCACATCTCCGTGTTTCCATTTCCCTTCGCACACTGAAAATGAAAACTCTCTGTTTCAACTTCATCTGAAAGTGAGTGCGAGAGTGAGACAAAATTTAGGAGGGGTAAAGGACAGCTCTGAAAAAAAGATTACATTTATCCCAGTTTTCTCCCTTATGCTGATTTCAGAGACAAAGTCCCTCTCCTGCTCTTTTCCCCTTTTCTGCTTCTCAGAAGTTGTCCTTTTTGAGTGCTGGTGCTCCAGAGCTGGAAGCATGAATTGCACAGAGCATATCCCCAGTCTCGATGCATACAACCAGTTTGGGCCAGAAACTGCCAATAGCTTTTTCTTTCCTTCTCAGTAACTGAATTTTATCACAGTAACTGACATACTAATGAACCAGCTTGTAATTAACATCAATGAAAATTAACTCAGATGTTATTTAAGTAATGCAATAATCTTAGTAGCATCACACATAGGGTTTTGTACCATCATGTAGTGAAGACAGAGTAGAAAGTTAAACCAGTAAAAATCACTAGAAGGTGACTGTTCAGAAGGCTGTGAGAAATATTTACAATGTGTATTGAAGATGTGAATGCTGTAGAATTCATGGATGCAGGGAATGTATAAGCTTTCTGGGAAACGGGTCTTGGAGCCTTTTCTCATATCACAGCAGTACGGTGCCATGGATTTGTTTGGCTGACACATAGAAAATCTTCTAGTGTCCTGAAAGAAGGTGGGCTTGTGGCTGTGGTCAGGGGAGGAGCAAGTTTTTGTTTGCCCTTTGTTGTTGAAGAGTTTGACAGAATGAGACCTGTATGGTCAACCTGATATTTTGTTATTGTTGTTGTTACTGGTTTGAGTTGTTATTATTATCATTTAGGCTCATAGGTGTTCGTTTAGCTTTCCAGTTTGTGATTATGTCTGTTCCACCTGCTTGGTAGGAGCCTGTTCTTCGTGGGGTTTCTCTGCAAGTCGGTCCCTTTTCTCCTTTGGAGATACTTGCTCAAGTATACAGGCTGGCTTGCAGTGAGGTCTCATCTCCCTTATCTCCACAGCACTGTTTTCCTCTCCCCCATGTTTTCACAGCTTGCATTTTAGAGAGTTACAAGTCCTAATCTTGTTTTGCTCGGCAGGTAAGGAGCCTCGATGCAGTTCACAGCCACTGTAACCTTATTGTGGCTCATCAGTGTCTTCACCTTTGGCTTCTTCCCTTGAGCACTTAGACTTTGAACAAAGACCCTGTCCTCCTACAGCAAAACCTCCTTTACCTTCTCTCCAAGAATTAAAGTCGATGTGACTCTGGGAATTGGTGGACAAAGTGCAAGATGCCATTTTTCTGTGGAAGAGAAATAGCTTGAACAGATCATCCACAGCACAAAGCTATGAAATGAGTTCTGCAAAATTAAAATTCAGGTTGGGGTTATGCAGATTGCCTTATTTGAATATTTAAATCTTCTGTAGCTTTTTGATGACTACTTTATCATTGTTTTCCATATATATGCAATGATGCTCATTTACAGCCTTCCCCAATCAGTTATACAGCAAATACCACCGCTATAAATAAATTGTCATTTGCAGGAGACAGAGTTTTGTAAGTTAAATGAGGAAGAACTGTTCCCTTTGAAGAGATGTTAGCCATGATCAGTTGGTCAGGATTTTCTCTACAGGATTATTGAAAGGAGTGGTTGAAACGTGCACTTTCCATTCCCTTTTTCTCTGATACTGGCCAAAGAGTACTCGGGGGGGTTTGGGTAGTCTGGCTGAAAGATTGTCCAAATGAAACACAAAAGGAGTCCTTGGATGTTGTCTCCTGTTGCAGTGCCCTCGATGGAGTGGTGGCTGTCGGAAGGCGGCAGTGCTGCTGGTCACTGTCCTTGGCCATGCAGTCATGCTCTCCTCTGCCATGGCTGTTGTCTGTGAAGTCAGTTGTTTCTTCTCTTCAGTGAAACACTAATAGCTGTTGAGGTTCTTGGTGAGATCATGCTTTGGCTTGTTTGGTGCTTCTGTGCTGTCTACTAAATAATTCAGGTATTTCTGTCTAGTTACTCAGTATCACTGGCTTTGCTGTAAGCATTTGAGCCGTGTCAGTAAACTCATATTTGTCACTGTTGGGGAAAATACACCATTTTTTTTTGCCGTTACAGTCTGAATTCCCATTAGTAGCTGACAGATACACTACTTCAACAGCTCACACAGCCCCACGTGTTACTGCTGAGCTGCTTCTGATCCTGGTTCCACCATGGGCTTTCCTGCACCTGCGGGGAAATCATGTAACATTATCTGCAGCTTTATCATTTCTCATGTGGGAGTGATAGATGGTGCACTGGGCTGGTGAATCTTATTGAATCAGTGTTAAAGTAACTTAGATTAGATTAGTTGAGGTGATTATAGTCAAGACTTCCTACTTCAGCAGGGACCATGACATTTCATCAGTGACACTATCTTTGAAAGGTACAGAGCAGCTCAGGTCAGAACGTGTCTCACTGTAGCAGTACTGTAGCTGTTTAGGAATGCACAGGAAATCTATGAAGCATGTTGGGGATCAAAGTAAAGATCTGATTGCCAGACTCAAAATGTAGAAGGCTTTTCTTGGTGGAAGTTAGGATGTAGGGTAACCTGCCCTCAACACCTTTCCTCTTAGGGGATCTTATAGGAAGTTGAATTTTGCCTCGTCTAGGATTTCTGACTTGAGGTGGCAATTTTTTATTCAAATAGTTGAGACAGAAAAGGAGTAGATTTAAACAAAATAGAATTAGAAACTCTTACATTTACATTTGGAGGGTGGAGCAAAGGGGCACAGCCTTCAAGGTGCATTCCCCATTAGTTTCCATGCATGGTAGAATTGTGATTTTTGTTTATGTCTTCCCCTCTGTTTTAAGATGGTCATTCACAGTCATGGTTTTGCTTTCAAATCAGGGAATACCTGTGAGTAGGAAATCACTGCAGTTCTGTTGAGGTCTCGTATTTGGATGGTGTGTGAATGGGTACCATGCTTTGGGTTGGTGCTGGAGCTGGTCTACCAGGGAATGGAGAGCAGAACATGTCGTTACAGAAGAAGTGAAACCTTCTACTGTTTAGTTTTCTGTACTCGTGGTGTTTCTGTACTGTACTGTGCTTTGTGAAGTAGTGGACTTTGCGAAGAGTGGGTCAGCCACAGGTTGCAGGAGCTGCAGGGAGGAGAAAGGGGGTGATCTCACTTCACTGCTCCTTGGCCCCAAGCTGACATAGTGCAAGGCACTCAGTTCTTCTGCAGTGAACTGTTAGCAGGAGATGATACCTTCATGTTCAACTGCTCATCCTGTGATGGTGATCCTCCTTCTCCTTGTGTAGTACCATCCTGAAATCAGTGATGCTGCACATGAGCCTGTGTGTGCTTTGCTAGACCCCAGGGAGGAGCAGCAGTGGCTGGAAGGAGGAGGAGAGGTGCAGCCCTGGCCCAGCGCCTGTGCTACATTGCTGGCTCCCAGGAGCTGGTGGGGAAGGGGGAGCACAGAGCAGGGCTGTTGCAGATGCTGTGGTAGCGCTGGCACCTGCTGTCTGCAGTGCTATTTGGTAGCGTTCCAGTACTTCTGTGGTAATGAGACATTGCCTTTCACAGTAATGAGGCAGTGAGATTAAGCTATGAAAATAAAAACCTGAGGCGTAGAAGTCCTGAAGCAATGCTGTGCTCTTGAAACGCGGTTCTGTGAAGAAAATGATACAACAGGGCTGGAGTCCTGACTCTTTAGTTTGTAGCTTCATTTATTCTCTCTTTCATCTGAAATGAAAAATTCATTTCTGAAAGCAAGGCCTAAACACTGATGGTCTTCATGGTGGTTCTATACAGTTTGTTAAACCGATGTTGGGCGTGTTTGTCACTTCTTAAAATCCTCTTCCCATTTATCACTTCCCAAAATTATGAGCTCCAGCACTTGAATTCACTTGATACGTTGAGGCTTGCTTCTTGATGGTAGGTAGCGCAGAGTCCTTGCTAGGAAAAATAATACTCAGTTTCACTTGCCAAAGACAACTTCTGCAGCCACAGGCTCTCCCCATTTCATTTCCCTTTTCTATAACCCATGCTGGCCAGCCAGGAGTAAGTTAATTTCTTCATAAGGAAAACTATGAGTTCCGAGGCTGTTTTGATGCAACTCAATGTGTTGCAATGAGTGCTTTTGATAAAACTGTTTGCTTCTGCAGCTTTTATTTGCAGTCATGTTTTTTGAGTGCCGCTGCTGTTTAAAGGAGGTTTTCCATCTCTTGGACAGCAGTTAGATCTGTCGTTGCATCTGTCTGTATAGACTGTATGTTCAGGTATCATTCGTGCACATAATAACAAATACTGGTCCTATGTTACGGGGTTTTTTTTGACAGAAATTATTTTAACTTGAATTATTTAAATTGAAATCATATGGTACCAAAACTGTAAACTTTGAAACCAGGTGTTTTCCATCTCTGATTTTCACTCTAGCTTGCCACTGACAGTCTGACTAACAGGGATTGGTTGGTTGCTCAGGGCAGAAAGCCTGACACTCCATGCCTGGAAAGAACTGCAACGGAGATGCCACTGCCTTTGTTGTTCCCTAATATTGGTGCCCATATTTTAAAAGTAGAAGCCTAAGGTTAGACCAGCAAGTCTATTTTTAAACCCAAATCTAGGAGATTTGCTATGATATTGCAAGTAATATGCACTGAAGATGCCAGTTGAGTTGGAGATGAGTTGGAGTTCCTGCTTGCTCTAGGAAAATAGGATCTATAGCTAGATGCCAGTGTGTTGACAACTAGATTTAGCTCCTAACCTTTAAACTCCTGTACCGATGGGGTGGAGAGTGTCCTTGTTGGGAATAATTGTCCTTGGTGTTAGGCTGGGCTTTACTGTGGATCTCAAATGTCTGGAGGTGGTGTCAGCTCTCTGCCTGATGAGGTCTGGTCTGTCCTGTGATTGTGTTGGCATTTGAGGGAGAGTTTCCCTTTCTTGTGGGTAACTCCGTGGCTTAGGAGCTCTTCTGTGAAACGGGTGTAATAGCTTACCTTTTTCTGTATTGTGGGCTATTTCAATGACATGACAAAGGAAGGAAACGAGTAGGCTTTCACATGTTAAAAGGATAATACATTTTATATGATTGACTTGTTTAAGTGTCGTATTTGCAAAGTGCCTTCCTTCCCCCTCCATGACTTCTTCCATTGCTGTATGTCTGCAGTGGTGACATCCATTAGGAGGCTCGCTGGAATAAGAGCTCCATTTCAGAAAAGGGTTTGAAGAGAGTGCAGGGTTTTTCCCTTTCCATGACTTGAGTGCTGAGCCAAACTGAGTGTCCCACTCAGATTGTATTCAGAGACTTTCCTGTAATGTATGTGCAGAATGTAAGTCGGCTAGGAGGACTTGTTTGAATAAATAGCGCTTCATAGCAGTATTGTGGAACTGACAGCCTTTGTGCATGGAAAGGAGTTCCCACATCTAGTGTTCTAGCAGTTGAATTTTTGCAGATTCTTCAGGAATTTTCATATTCCAGACACTAACAGATGGATTTATATCTTTGATAATTGCCTAAAATATTTGTGCAATGAATGTACATTTTGGTTTAAAATGCTTTTCTCTCACACAGTGAGTATTGTATCCTTAATTGCGTTCATCCATTGGTGCTTTGTCTTGTACTGCTTAGTGATAGAAGTGGTCTTCCTTGAGACCATGGAAAGGATGTGATATTCTTCCTTCTTTTGGGGCTGATAGTTGCTAAGTGCTTGAGTGGTCCACTTGGCCACCTCTGGCTCTTTACGGGTTGCTCTCTAGGGCTCTGTACTGCAGACCTCACCTCTTGGCATTTGCCCAGTTGTCTCCTGAACAGCATCCTAACGAGCTCTGTGCATTTTTGTTTGAAGCCAGAAGAATGAGACTGGTGGAGACTGACAAAAAGTTTAGTCATTTTGCTTCAAAAGTCTAAACCAGGATACTGGTCCAATGACTCTGGGGGAGCTGAGAAACCAGATACTTTGTAGTGCTGTTTGAGGTGGTGTGTGTTTCACTTAAAGGCTGCTCAAACTAACTCTAGAGGGTCTCTTAATCACATGGCTTTTACTGCTGCTGGCAGTTCAGTTTTAACTCTTGCATATCATTTTCTATTGGGCAGCCATCTGTATCACTTCATTATGTCATGTTGGGTTCAGTACCTAAATGTACTGGGGATTCAGGAGTAGAGGTAGGAGTCACTTTCTTTCTGTTTGAGTGCTCCATTCTTATCTCACTATAAATTACACTCCATGTTACTGGCAGGATATTTGCTTGACCACATTGCCTGTCTTCACGCTGAGGATAAGAAGTTGTCAAGCTGTTGCCTGGGACTTGGGAACAGCAGGAACTTCACTTTCCTCCTTCATCTTCTTACCCAGCTTTTAACTTTAGGCAGTTGTATTTATGCTACAGGACACATAATAAAAATCAACAATGAAAGCAGAGTAGCCTGTTCCATCTGGTGTCTTTATTTGGCTGACAACCCCAAATAATCTTGTAGTCTTTATGTGTAAGAAATAGATGAAGAAAGCAGAAAAATGCTGGACATTCTGCATTTAAAAAAAAAAATAAAACAAAACTAAACCAAATGGTTTGGAAAAAGAATCACTATCTTCAGTGTTGAAGAATGAAACTAAGCAATTCTTAATGGCTTCTATTTGCAACCAGTTATAAATACAAAGGAACTTTCTGGATTGTGTGTTGTTTCCCCTGTCAAGTGAATGCTCTGGCTGTCTGGTGGCGTCTGGATTAGCTGGGAACAGAGATGAGACTTTTACATTCTCACCTGGACTTAGCACATAGTCCCATGGAAATTGCTTTACCAGCTACACAGTGCAGCACAGGTTGTAAAGGCAGATCTCATAAGTTGTTGAGCTGGACCTGAGTTCGACATTTATTAACTGGGCTTCTGTGTTCTAGGTGTGTTACTTGAATAGTCAGGCATATCCAGATGGTCAGTCAAATCCTGGAAGTGAGTGGACTTCAGGCAGGGGTTTGGATAAGAAAATGGACAGAAATTGGCATAATGTAAATGAAAAAGAGAAGTGCCACATATTGTATCGGTAAAATTTGGTTAAATAGGTTACTGCTTGTTGGGTTTTGTATGATGTACAAGTATCTCTAGTAAAAGGCTGAGATAAAGGTATAAGCATTGGTCCCATTTTGTGACAAAGCTGATTCTCCTCTCTGGTAGGTATTTCTATGCCAATGCAAATGCACATTCACAGAGAGCATTTCCACATTTCCAAGGCAGGAAGGCTTGCCAGGCTGTAACCTTCCAGTCTGCTGCGAGGCTTTTGTTTATTTGTCAGTGCAATGCCAGCACTTTTCTGAATTTAACCTGATGTAAAGGCTCTGCCATAAGCTCGCCTGTGAAGTGAGCTATGTTGGCTGCGTGCTGGGGAGGAGGTGATGGGATCCTGCAGGTGACTTGGGGGTTTGCTGGTTCTGTGCAAGCAGAGCAGTGTGTGCTGGTGCAGCTGCCTTGTTTGTGGGTGGTGGGTAAACCCCAGGAAGCTGTTGTACACAGAGGCTTTATTTTTTTAATAAACCCTTAGAATAAATAAACCCATGTTCTTGCAGTGGTCTGCAGTAGTGTGGGCTGGCTGACCTCCCCGCAGAGGTGCTTGCAGTCCTGTAGTTGCTGCTGTTTGGAAGGTGTGCTGCTTACTGTAAGTCTGGGTTGCTGTTGATGGTTACATTCTGGATGCTCCACAGCAGATCCTTTGTCCCTTTTATATTTTCTGAGAATTTGTTTGGAAATGTAAGAATATAAGGTGTGCTCTTTATGTACCGCTCTCTAGAGGAATCTGAGTGTTACCGTTGCAGTGGGAGGGATTAACAACTTGTAGTTATCTTTGCTAGAGGAGATACAGTAGAAGTAGCAGGGAAACGGAAAAGGACCTGGGGATGCTGGTTGACGGCCACTGAACATGAACCAAGTTGTCCCCAGGTACCCATGAAGGCCAACAGCATCGTGGCCTGTATCAGCAGTAGCGTAGCCAGCAGGACCAGGGCAGATTGTCCTCGTGTGCTGGGCACTGGTGAGGCTGCACCTTGAATCCTGTATTCAGTTTTGGGCCTCTCACTGCAGGAGAGTCACTGAAGTACTGGAGCGGGTCCAGAGAAGGGCAATGGAGCTGGTGAAGGGTTTGGAGTACAAGTGTGATGAGGAATGGCTGAAAGACCTGTGGGGGTTCAGTCTGGAGAAGAGAAGGCTCAGGGGGACTTCATCTCTCTACAACTGCCTGACAGGAGGATGGAGCCAGGAGGGGGCTGGTCTCTTCTCCCAAGTAACAAATGATAGGACAAGAGGTAATGGTTTCAAGCTGCTCCAGGGGAGATTTAGACTGGATATTAGGAAACATTTCTTCACCCAGAGGGTGCTCAGGCATTGGAACAGGCTGCCCAGGGCAGTGGTGGAATCACTGTCCATGGAAGTGTTCAGAAACCGTGGAGATGAGGCCTTCAGTGGCATTGGGTTAGTGATGGCCTTGGCAGTGCTGGGGTGAAGGTTGGACTTGATTTTAAAGGGCTTTTCAAACTTAGTTGGTTCTGTGATTCTTCAGGAGGGTTGAGCTGCTCTGAGTACTGGTCTGTAAGCAGAGGTTGCAGTGCAGGTGTGTTAGAGAAATAGGGGTGAGTTTTAATAAGTAAACTGAGTCTGGTGATGGCAGTACCTTTTGCATTTATACACATACATAATCTCCATGTTCTGTGGGGTTTGTTCTCAGAGGCCATACAGAAGCTGTTCTGATAAGAATACTCAAGCACGCTCTTGGCAGGCAAAAAGATGAAAGGGGTGGCAGGAATTCTGTGCTGTGTCTCCAGAACTTTCTTTGCAAGGAGCCCGGTTGAGAGTTAAGATGAACACAGTTACATTCCTTGCAAGGACAAAGCCCAAATAAGTTGACAAGAGTGGAGACTTTGGTAAGAGAGATTTGAGGGGCTGAAACGTCAGAAGTGTGTGACTGCTTTGAGTGAAATAACGGTTTCTTATGAAGGGTATAGTTGGTTACTGCTGAGGTCACTGGACACAGCAAAACTGTGCAAAGCAAAGTCTGCAGCCCACGCTGCTGGGGAGGGTCTGATCACCAGGAGCATGCCCACGGCCTATTACAGGGGAACACTGTTGTACAGCTTGAGTGTAAGAGATGGGTCAGGGGTGAGAGTAGAAGGTGGGAAACTCGAACCAGATTTTGTTACAGTTGGCCCATCAAATGCAAAAGTACAGGAACGTAGCTGTCCCTGTTCTTTACTTCTTTTGGATATAGGAATAATATAGGAAGGTTCCGCTTTGTTTTGGAGCACCCGTTATGCTACCAAGAGGGCCTAAAGAAAATGTTGGTGATCACACCTAAGGTAAAGGGCAGTTCAGTGGTCTTTGATAAATCCTCACAGAAGCAAGCAAATAAGCTGCTGTTTATAGACCCACTCTTCCATACATGTGTGTGTAAAAATGCTTTCAAGAGCTGCAGGTCAGGCAAAGGTTTCTGTTGTCCTCATTGGATGGGATAATTCCTGTGCAGCAGTGACTTTAATGAAAGCAGTAGTATTTTTATTACTTTGTTATAGAAACATCAAACTCTATTTTGCCTCTCTATAGTCTACTTTCTGTGCCATTCAGGGCTGTCTTGGAAAGATTTGGAGTGCACTCGTAGTGCTGAGCCATGACCTCTGGGTTTTCCTGCAGAAGCCACTGAGATTGATATTTGCTCGTCACAGAACAGCAATTAAAATGGTTTGAAAATTAGAATTGCAGCTTAAATTGGAGATTGTGAGAAGTCTCCCACTTCGTTTTTCATTTGTGGAGGCCAGGTACTTGGAAGGCACATGCTCGTGAAATACCTATTGTATTTATTCAACTGAAAGTTAGAAAGTATCTGAAGTGTTATCCAGGCTTCCAACTGTTAGTGACTGAATAAGAGAAATCAAAATTGCGCAGAAAGTCTTAAACTCTATTTTTGTCTCTAAAAGGCTTAGAGAACTATGAGCTTTCATGAAGTATGGGACTCTGGAGACCCTTTCTTTGAGAAGTAGGACTTCTGTGAGGGCTCCTGCAAGGAGAATGACAGGGAGATGGGGCGAGAGGGAAAGTCATTGAATTAGGGATCTATGACACTTTGCTTCCCAAGAAAAGAATGTGAATATCCTATCTGACAGCTGTGTACTGTCCTCCTGGTGCTGTGGGCAGGGAAGAACAGTTAATGGGTCCTTAGAGAAGTGTTGGTGAGGTTGTTGAATCACAAAGTAGGAGAAGTGAGAGGTTGGCAGGTTAGACAGAGGCTGGTTTTGTGCCTAGCTTGAGCTCATGCGGTGTGATGGAGTTAAAAACGCTGAGCAGGGGAAGGAAGGTTGCAGAAGGCAGCCTGCGTGCTCCTGCGGCTTTGTGGGGCTTTGGTGAGTTGCTTATCGGAGTGAAGCAGAAGTGCTCATGCAGCCATTTGCTGATCTGTGAATTTTAAACAGTTCCTTCCCATCGCAGATATTGAAGATTTCTTACACTGAATGTTCTTCTGAATACTTGTTTGCTTTTGTCTCTGTGAGCCTTGATTTCAAGGGGGAGGGTTTTTTTCAAAGGAGGCAAGTATCTGCCATTAGGCCCTGATGGGGATGCTTGCTGATTTGCTGTGCAGGTAATCAGCTGTATCCTTCCGCTGAGCTGGCAGGCATGTCTAGCCAGAGCCTCAGACATTTTCTCCCAAAGGATACAGCTGTTTTAAGGAAATGGACTGACCCTACCATGGGAGTGGGAGGTTTGGGTGTCGCTGTACTGCCAATGCATTGCTACCAAAGAGTGAATGAAACTTGCGCTGAATAGTTTAAAAGTTAATTTCCTCCAGCATTGTTGATTTTGTTTCTGACTAAAGAAATTTGCTTACTCTAGGTAGCTTTACTTTTTTATGCTGCAAATATGAAGTAAAGATACTCCAAACTGCTATGATACAAAACTCACCACTATACTAGTAATGGATTTCATAAAAATGTTTGAGGAATCATAGAATCATAGAATAGTTAGGGTTGGAAAGGACCTTAAGATCATCCACTTCCAACCCCCCTGCCAGGGGCAGGGACGCCTCCCACTAAACCATGTCACCCAAGGCTATGTCCAACCCGGCCTTGAACACCGCCAGCAATGGAGCATTCACAACT
>JASSUY010017709.1:0-59398 GCA_032466535.1 Forpus xanthops
TCAGCACCCTCACAGGGAACAGCTTCTGCCTAAGAGCTCATCTCAGTCTCCCCTCTGTCAGGTTAAAGCCATTCCCCTTGGCCTTTCCCTACAGGCCCTTGTCCAAAGCCACTTTCCAGGTTTCTTGCACGTTTTGCACTCTCCCATCTCTCCAGCCTGTCCAGGTCTCTTTGGATCCCATCCCTTACCTCCAGCATGTCAATGTCACCACACAGAACAGTGTTGTTGGCAGATGTGCTGAGGATGCTCAATCCCACTCTCCATGTCACCAGCAATGATATTGAATAGCATTGGTCCCAACACCAACCCCTGAGGAACGCCATTCATCTCTGGTCTGCACTTAACATCGAACCATTGATCACAGCTCTTTGAGTGAGACGATACAGCCAGTTCCTTATCCACTTGAGTGATTTGTCCATCAAATCTGTGTCTCTCCCATTTAGAGACAAAGCTGTTGTGCAGGACTCGTCAAATGCTTTGCACAAGTCCAGGTAGATGTGTCAGTAAATACATAGTTTTTTCCTTCAGTTAGAATAGTCGAAGTTATGGAGGTGCAGCTCACTAGCATGGTGTTTCCATCTGTAAACATAACTGAGGGCTGTATTATCCATCCTATGGCACAGCATGAGGGCTTGTGGATAACCATGCAGGGGATGGGCATGCAGGTCCAGAAATGCCTTATACTTGCTGCCTGTAGGAAAACATCTGTGATGAGAGCCACCATTAGTCTTGCACAAGTCTGTCTTGGAGAAAATTACCTCATTAGATGCAATGGAGTGAAAGAATAATAACTACAGTGTGTGTGATCAGTGGAACAGGACCAGGCAGACAAATAGGGAATCAAGTGTTTTGACTGCGCAGAGGTCCGCATCTGTTCTTCAGATGCAAACATAGACCCCATGCTGCACTATGAGTGCAGCCACCCCAGATGAGATCTCCGCACTGTTAAACACAGACTCTGCCTTGGTCTTTAGCCAGAAATTGATGCACCTGTATTTTCACTGGCTTTGATCTTCCACAACACCTTCCATGTATGTATTTCCTCAGCTTGCTGCCTTTTGGCCATATCCTCTGCTTTTCTCTGACCTTTCCTTCTCCACCTGGACCTGCGGCAGGTTCTTGCACTAGATTTCTTCACCAGAACAAGAGGGTGAGTTGGATGCACCCTGGCCCTGGGCTTATCTTGTAAGAAAGAAAAAGAGGTGACCTTTGAAAGTCTTGATACAGGATCCTCCATGTCACCACACTGCAGAGCCGGATGAGATCACACTCCTATGGGTGAACTGCTCTCTTCTGACCACGTCCACTTGAACTGTGGTTCACCTAAATTCACCCTGACCCCAACTGTTGTGTGTTTTCCTTTCTCTTTTCTTCAGCCTTTGAATAGAGGGTATGAGCATAATGTGCTTGACACCTCCTTCACTCCCTTCCGGAGTCCCTTGAGAGAGAATGAGCGCATCAACACCTCGCGCTGACTCATAGAGGCTGGGGTGTTGTTAATTCTAGGTTGGAAAGACTGCTAAAAATTAAATAAACAATATGCCAGACCAAAAAAATGTTCCTCAGTTCATAACTCCCCGGATCCATTTACAAAAATCTAAGCTCACCAGAAACCAGATCTTTGTTTAGAGAGGGAAATGCGGAAGGGAAACACGAAGATGTTACTTGACACGTACAGAAAAGGGAAATAAACCAAGAGTGAATAGAAGAACATGGAACCAGAAAGAGCTCTCTGGGCCAGCGAATCCACCCCAGGCAAACCCAGGCAACCACAACGTGTCATTGCTTTCCTAAAGTGATGAGGCCTGCATTTAAAACGTTGAGGTTATTTGCTCCAAATAGACTTCTCGGAGGATAACAACAGAATCTCCTTGCTCCTGCGGTCACAAGCTTTCATATCCAACCTAAATTTATCCACAGCCAGCGTATAACCACTTTGCCAGCGCTGCTTCTCTCTGCATGCTTTCACCCTCCATGTCTGTGACTAGAAAACAGTAAGAACTTTCCAAGGTCTCATTTTGCCAAGTCAGATAAATCACTGTTATGTGGTCCCTTCTTGGAAGAAGATTTCTGTTTTTCTTAATTCTCTATCTAGTGTCAGATCCTCCTGTTTGAATGATGAAAAATCTCCAGAACTCAGTGCATACCTACACTCAGTTGTATACCTACAACAAAGACATGAAGACTTCCTCATTGCTGGTGAGAGTACCTTGCTTGATGCATCCCTCTTGAACAACTGATTTTTGCTTAAAAGGCATCACTTTCACAACTAATTACTATGTAGAGTGATTTTTGCATGATGTCCAACTGAAAAAGCAACAATTTTGGCTGTAAATGCTGAATCGCAGGGCTGTATGTTGCTGTTTCCATTATGCCACTTGCCAAGGCCATGTGTTTTTTACTTCCTATCCAGTATTGCTCATTTTCTCTGTACTGAAAGTGCTTCCCAGCTCTCTCAGTAGTAGCATTCATCAGAGCACACCCGCTTTGCTGAAGGAGGTTATATTCAATGAACTTTGTTCCAAAAGTTATCCTCAGCCTGCTCTATTATAGTGACCAAATCTTACAGAGTCTCTTCTGAAAATACCTATTCTAGTCTCCCTTATAGACAGTTTTGATGTGCTTTCCATTTAGTATTTACATCTCAGTCTTCTTAACTGAAGACATCACATGTGGCACTGCACCCTTTCAAAGTCTTTACTGAGCTGTGGACGTACAAGATCAGCTTCATTTCTTTTATCTACAAAATGTTTCACTTTTGACTTGCGGAGATCAGAAGAGCAGACATTTCAGTTTCCCAGAAAATTGGTTTTCCTATTTTTAAAACTAGGAGTCACCTTTGCTATAGCGCAGTCAAACAGTTCTGGTCCCACCGTGATAAAGGTTTTCATGTTAGACTTACAGGATCATGTGCCAGCTCATTTTGCATTAAGTGATGGGGATGACCCAGTCTCCTTTCTTCTCCTCTCCACCTCTAATAGTTCCTTAGGTTTTGCTTTGCCTCCACATCATACTTTGCCTTCACTAAATCACAGAATGAATAAGTTTAGAAGGGACCTCTGGTAACCATCCAGAGCAAGCCCCCTGCACAAAACAGGGTCAGCTACAGCAGGTTACTCAAGACATTGTCCCTTAGGGTTTTGAATACCTTCAAATACAGCATCACCATTTTTAATGATCTCAGACACTTTACTTTTTATGCTGTACTCAGTGCATCTTTTTGTCTCTAAGCTGTACTCAGTGAGTAGTGGTTGTGTTTCTTGTCCTTAAATTGTCTTTGTATTGGCATAGCTGAAAATCTTACTGCTGTCTGTTTTAATAGCACTCATCACAGACCAGATCAAACCATTCCTGACAATGCGCACTTAATCCCCAAAACCTTCTAGTCTCCCAGTTTGAGCTTTTTTATCTCATTAGCCTACTTCTTTGTTGTTGTATTTTTTATCTTTGTTGTTATGCAAAGATTCCCTGTTTATTTCTCTGTTCTTCTGCAGGAATTTTGGTCTGGTTTCATATTCCTTTTCCATGAGATTCAGATTTTTCACATTCAGAAAGTTCCAGTCTTCCCCGTTGTTCTTTATCTGCGCCAAGCACCCTTTATGGTCCATCAAAACTTGTGCAAATATTGGTGTGCTAATGAAAGAGCTCGGGAACAGAATGGCAAACCTGGATGTAGGAGCTTTTAGAAGATGAAATCTGACACTGAATGATAAAAGAAACTTGGTAAAAAAATTAGGAAGGTCCATTCCTAAGAAAGGACAAAAAGAAAGAACAAAAGGGGAATATTTACAACGCTTATTCATGATGTGATAGACTGGAAAGAAAGCAAATTTGCTGTATTTTTGTCAGAGTAACTTTATAGGAAGCCCAGCAGGAGGGGCAGAGCTGGGATTTCTCTATAGACAGTGAAATGGAGACTGGGATGAACACATTAAACCCTTCAGGATTATAAAACAGAGAAAACCCACAGTCATGCTATTATGAAAGGGTTTAGCTTCATCTCTCTCCATCTACCTGCTTAGCTGTATGTTCAGGAAACTCTTTGCTAAGTGTGACAGCCTAGAGGTTTAGCCATTAAAATGCCCTTGGGTCTGTTCACTGCATGCAAGAAAATGCTGTACAGATATAGCCAAGGTACAGCTGAAAGAGGTGAGGTAAATCTGTTGAGAAGGTTCTTCCCTCTTTCCTTGTCATGTGTAATGTATGTCTTGCAGGCACATACTGATGTACAATTGCATAGTTCAATCGTACATAAATTATCCTTAAAGACAATAACACTATTATATTCTGGCAATACATTGCTTTCAAGTGACCTCTTTACATCCCTGTTTCAATCCTAACTTGGAAATCCTTCTACTTGCTAAACATAAATTCCCAGCCCTGTGCAGCCACAAGCTCTTTGTTTAGAAGATAAAGGAATGAATCACTTTACAAATGCTCAAGTGGTTTACAATATGCAGTGAAAAATAGACATTGTGTTTAAAATAGATGGCTGTGCAGTGTATTTCTTTAATAGAATTGTGTTTTGTAACTCATATCCCATAGAGGACAGCAAGCTGACAGCAACAGAAACACGATTCCAGGGTGAGTCAGGGTCAGTTTAGTTTCAGTATGTGGATCACTCTCCCTCCTCTGAGAACGGTGCTATTCAGGAACTTATACACCAAAAAAAACACCCCAAAATCAACCTTGTGAGTATGTGTGTGTGTCTCCTCATCCCCAGAACGTAGCAACTTATATTTTGTCCATTGGCTCATTTGTTTATAGCACGTCCTGGATGGCTCTATCCCATGTCTTCCTGACTCAAGGCCACTGGGTTGTTAGGGTAAGTCCCCTCCCTGCAGGCTGAATTCTTCCCTCTGGAGCACAGGGAGGTTCATGGTAGGGTTAGAAGAGACACGAGCCTGGTGTCAGGTCACCATGACACAGCAGCAGACAATACAGACTTCGTCTTGTTCTACAAATCCCTGTAAAAAAACATCGCCGGAGATCAGTTGTTAGGACTTATTAATTCCTCAGGTTGTGGACAAAGGGGATAGCACACAGATGCTGACATGCTTTGCTAACATTTTCTCTCCCTTTCCTATTCTCTCCCTGTTAGCATGCTTCCTGAGCACAGCAAAAAGGTTTAAAACACGAACTAAGTTTTTAGAAGCTTTGGAAGTCTGAGACAGTTCCATGTGCCTTTTGGTTCCTGGGAGAGCTGCCTTCAGTGCCCTGTCCATAAACACAGTGTGTGGCCTCAGCAAAGTTACTGGAAGTCCAGCTTCTTCCACCTAGATGAACTGCCTGAGAGCCAGCTCTTCATGTCATCAGTGGAGAGGGACTGAGTGGCTCCAAAGATAGACTTGGATATATGGAGGTGTAAATCACACCTTGGCGCTCACTGCTATGAAGAGAGAGCAGGGGGGGTGTAAGCTGCATGTTATCCTTTCCCCATGGAGAACTAATTTGGAGTGGGTTACCAGTGTAACCTGTTCAAAGGTTGTGCTCAAGGCCAGGTTGGATGGGACTTGGAACAACCTGCTCTAGTGGAAGGTGTCCCTGCCCCATGGCAGGGGCTTGGAACTGGATGAGCTTTAAGGTCCTTTCCAACACAAACCATTACATGATTCTATGAATGTAGGTCTCAGAGTCAGAGTGGATCAGTCTTGGTCAGCATCAGGATGCAGTCCTAAGACTCCTGGATGAGCTCCAGGAGCAAACTCCTGAGTCCTTATGGCACACTGCTCAGCTCTGGTGTTCCCAGTCTACTTGCTATGACAGAGCCACCTCTGATGCAATAGGAAGAACAAAACACTCAGCATCCTTCTGGCATTGAGCAAGAAGTTAGTTATATACTTTTAAGGATAAACTGGCTCTGAAAGTTCTGCTAAAGTTCAAAAGAACCGAATCAGGCTACGTCGGTATTCCTATGGCTTGATAGAAACTCAGCCTGATGGTCCAAGGAACACCTTCACATTGGCACTTACAGGTACAAAAAACCCCTTACATATCACAGCTCTTTGGAGGGACTTTCATTTATTAATCAAGTTACAGTTCTGGTTTCAGTGCAGCAGCTGCCCGAAGCTGTTGCAGACTTTACGGACTTACATTTGCATTGATCATCCCATGCTCTTATCCTGACACATTGCTAGCAAGGGTAACTTTGAAGGCTTCTCCCTAGTAAAATCGTGCTTTACTTTATCCTTTTCCTTCAGAGCTAGCTCTTGGACTGTTCCATTTGGTCCTTTCCAACCCTAATTATTCTGATTCTATGATTTCTGCATGCACTTCATGCATAGCTGAGATGTCACCTTCAGCCCAGGTTATTCTGGGAACCAAAGCTTTGGGTCAAAATGAAATCAGATCAACCTATTTCAGTAGTACCACAGTTCTCTTTGCTTAAGGCTTGCGACACTCGTGGATCTCTGCAGTGACACCCAGATGTGATGTGTCTAAGAAAAATACACCCTTGTGTCCTGCTACTTGCCTGCACTCGTAGTCTTACCATACTGGAGGCAATTGCATGCTCTGTAATGTATGCTCAAGCAAAGTCTAGAATAAACCCCTAGGAACTTTCAAGACAAAGACTAAAATTGTCTCGTGGAGTGCATCATATGCAAAAGTCCTTTCCATATTCTGTTCGTCACGGATTGCAATGTCTTGGAGTGAGAGACTCACCCTGTTTGTCTGGCATTTCTTCTTATCACGCCAATTTAAATGGAGTCACCGTAGTCCCCACTGAATATTCATCCAGGTCCTGGAAACTGCCAAGCACAGCAGAAAATGTGAGACATTCTAGAAAGAAAAATAACCATGAAAAGAGAGCTCTCTGATATCCCCAAATGACACAAGACAAATCACGTTTATGAACTGAACTGGGGAGGCAAAGGAGGGAGGGAACAGCTCCATTTGTTGGACCTAAAACCCAGGCTGAATCTTGAAGAAACCCCTTTTGAGTTATGAAAACACTGGTTAGACATTTATTCTGGTGGCGTTTCTTCCTCCACCCTCTCCATTTTCACATGCTCTGGTATTACTTCAGTCTTCTAGGATCAGACACAGAGTCACCACATCTCCAGAGAGCACTTCACTTTCCACTTGTCTTGAGCCAACCATTATGGACTGTGAGTTTTGGAACCTGAGATCTTCCCTAAAGGGCTTTGAATAAGTGCCACACTGAACCCTTTTGCCTAATAACATTTTTGCTTTGTTGAAACTAGACATAATGGAACCAGCCTTCCACAGCCTGCCTTAGACCATTCTGATCAAGTCTACACAGCCCAGAGAAGCAATGTGCCCTTGTCCCCAACACAGCACCAGGTGAGTTGGTACATCCAGACTGTGCTGTAGGTTTACTCTTGTTCCAAAGGGGCTTTTGGTGCTCTGTGCCGCATATGCCACATACAGATCTCATCCCAGCTCGTGTTGCAGAAGGAGAAATCTCTCAGCTATGCAGAGTTGCCTTTGTCCTTCCTCTCCCTGAGGATCACAACTAGCCTGAGAAGTCATTTGAGCAGATCCAGAAGTCCTGCCGCCTTCTATCTCCATGCAGTGCTTATCCCTGCTATTGATAGAGTAACAAAAGTGGTTTAGCTGCTTTGCAGACTTATAGCCAGAAAAGACTGTCCCTGCCGCAGGGAAGGAGCAGCCTCATGACCCAACATAAAGAGGAACCACAGGGAGTGGGCTGGAAAATTACACCCAGACTCGGTGGTGATGCTTCACACATGCCTGCCTAGTTAAAATGCTATATCTTCAAAGTAATTGTTCTGGACACGTTTGCGGTATCCCTTCTATGGTTGGGAAATGCTCCTTCAGAAGGCAAAAGTGTATGTGCTGGGGCAACAGCCACTGACTTCTGACTCAGCTTTCTTAGAGTGAACTATGATGTTTTCCCAGCAAACTGGGGCCTGTATGAGTTTTTTTCCCCTGAAGCAGCCAGTGCTGTCAGCATTTTCTTTGAACAGAACGGTCCAAGGGGCATTTGATTTTCTTAGTTATTTCCAGCTTTGCTGACCAGATACAGTTCTTACCCTTTTTGAATGCCCTTTTTTTATGGACACATTACAAATAAGTCTCCGTGTGGCAACATTGTCCCAACACTGGAAAACCATAAATGGCAAAACAAGAAGCTGAGATTTTTCAGGTGTCCTAAAATGGGGTCATGCATTCAGGAAGAGAAGAAATGTGACCTTATTTTATTATCTCTGCGTCTTTGTATAGATGAAATAGAAGAGGATGCTGTACACCACCTTTAGAGAGTTGCAACGTCTCAAACCCCTTCTTCCCCATCTTTCCACATTGTAGATATTGACACAGAAGCTCCTTGTCAGAGTTGTTATCGCTCTCCTGTTCCAAATCAGCATCACATAGCAGTGGTGCTATGAAGTTGGTGAGTGATGAGGAGTGGTGAGACCCAAATAAACCATCCCCCTTTTGCTCTCCAGTCTTAGAGCTTTTTTTTTCCCTCTAGAAAACACAGAGCTGCTTGTTCATCCTGCGTATAGAGGAGGTCAGCCTGAACTCAAGGCAAAGCTGACATCAATATTGTGGGCATGATGTCTCTCAGGCTTCCAGTTGAGACTGGGAAAAGAGACCATAGTATTTCAAAACACAGATCTCCTCCTACCCATCCTTCAAGTGCAAACACAAAAGATACGCTGTGGTGGAGCACGCCAGCCCTATGTCCTGTTTTGTAATTGCCACTGCAGTCAGTGGGGCCCTGGACTGAGGGCAAGCAGGCTGTTTGATTGTTTGTGCAGTCCCTGAAATAACTTTTGGTGTAGCAATGCCCAACAGGAGTTAGGTCAAACTAGTTAGGTCAGGACTTAGATCAAACCAGCTCCAGTGGGCAGCTTGGATACAACCATGCTGTTGTGAAGACAAACTAATTGGAAGTACAACTATATGGATGGAACCCACCATGTGTCCCTTCCCTTCACAGCTTGTTGATCATATTATTGATGAAGAAAGGTGGAGTCTCTCCGTTTCAAGGCTTCCTTGAGGCTGCCAGGCTTTTCTGGGTCTAGCTTGGAACAAGGGCTTTTCTTTAGGTTATGAGGTGAAGCAAATGGTTCATTTGGGGGGGGGGGGGGAATGAGAAAGGATTTCACCTTTGAAAGCAACACAGCTTTGAGAATGAAACATCTTTGGAAACAACATCATCTTTGTTCACCTTAAGAACAAGCACCAGTGCTGTGGCAACAAAGAAGATGGAGACTCCCTTTTTACAAGGAGTCCATAGGAAAGAGGAGGGATGATGGGTACAAGGTACTCCTGGGAAGATTCCAACTGGACAAAAGAGGGAAACCTTTCACACTGAGAATAACCATCCATTGGAATAATCTCCCCAGGGAAGCTGTGGCTCCCCAACATTCGACGCTGTTAAGATTGGGTGGCACAGGGTCCTGGGCCATCTACTCCAGGTCATGTTGTGCCTGGAAAGGTTGGCCTCCATGATCCTTGAGCTCCCCCCAGAACCTGGGATTCTAGCATTCAGTACTTCTACATCTTAGTTTATTGCCATGCACCTAACGTGCAAGTTACGCTTATAGGCATAAAAGGAATGTGCTGTTAAAGCAAATCAGAGCCTTTTCATTTATTAAAAAGCTTCTAACTGACCACTTCTAAGAAGAATTATTTCATTTGTCCATTCTGATTGAAATTCTGTGGGATTTGCTCTAAAAGCATCTAAAAGTCAAACAGTCCTCCCCTTTCTTGTTCCTAATATGCTGAAAATTTTAACCAGACCCACAGTTTTACTGTCGGGACCCACATCTTTCTTCTGTTTGGTACAAAATTGAAAGCGATCAATTAAACCATGAAATATTAGCAATAAGAAAAAACCCCAGGATGTTTTCAGAGGGCGATCCCCATTTCCCACCTTAGACAGAAAGGAAAAGGTTTGTGCTGCAGCACGTGCTGCCTGTAAATTCACCTTGATAAAGGAATTCCATGCTGCCTCCTCTTTCCCATACTCACCCCATATGCTGAAGGTAAAGCAGTGGGAAAAGCACTTGAGGATGTGCACTGGGTTTTAGGATGACCCTGAGTTTAGAGGAGACTCTCCCTGCTCCACCTTCCTGGCTAAGCTTGCAGGATCCTTGGAGCTAAGGAAACGTGAGTAAAAGGCTTCAACTCTGCATAAGTGCTTGTTACTATTAGATAAACATTCAGCAAAGTTCATTCACATAAACATCTACATTGTTCTTTCGGAAATGCCTTTGAACTGAACAGTACTTAGCCATTCAGTACGACAAATACCGTCATGCTCAATGACCTCCTTTTGTCCCCAGAAAGTAATCAGACCTTGCAAAGGAGCACTCACCAGCCCCAGTTCTTAAGTGATGCTCAGGCAGCATTGGGATTGGGCTTTATTTCCCTAAGCTCTCTGTCCTTCAGGGAGAAGGAAACTGAGACACCAAACATCTGCATCGAGTGACACAGTGAAGGCTCAAGCTCCATTCTCCCCCACCGAATACCCATCTGCATCCATTAACTGAAACTGGTTTAGATCGCATTTCCAAGGAGCTTATCTGTTTGTTAAAAATCAAACTTTTCCTTGGCTGCCATTGACTGAGGGATCTTCTCCAGGCCTGGAGTTGAAGTGAAAGGCTCCTTAAAACAATAAAATAAATACATGCATAAAGTCAGTCCTTTTCTCTCCTACCCTCCTGATGCCCCTGATGAGTGGAAGCTTTACAGCTCACACACTGGAGGTTGTTGTCCATGTGAGTTTTGCTTTGTTTGGGTTATTCTGATTATGGTTTACTTTTACTCCTGGGTTTCTTTCTCTTAGGAGCATGTGTCATTTCCTGATCTTCTGACCTAACCCATGGACATCATGCCCCTCTTATCCCTGCAGCAGAGTAGCAGAATTCAGTGCATAAAAAGGATGCTGAGCTGCTTTTGGCTGTTCATACCAGCGATATACAGAGCTCTGCAAATCTTCTCTTGTTTCAGGTTGATCTAGAAGATTTCAGGCAAACCTGGAGTATGGCATCTTCTGAAGGCACCAGGCTATTTTAGCAACCCACGTACATAAAATAGGAGTTGTCTTGTACTGTAACTCTCCAATAGATCATGACAGCTCTTACCAAATGGCTTTCAAAATTTGGTTGGTACAACAGGAAAAAACAGTGATTTCTAGGAATATATTGTAGAAAGATCTGGCAGAGATGCTTTGAGGTGAGATTGAAGGGGTGTATGTGGATGATATGATAGATCTCTGCATTTAAACCTGTGGGCTTTGGACATTCGGTGTTGGTGGTTTACTTCTAAGAAGGCTGTGAGGCAGAATTCAGCCTGAGAGAAACAAATTTCTCTTGTGCTACTCAGTGGTCTTCGTGTGCAGAGCTCCAGCAGGGATTCACACCTCCACTGGAGCATCTTCAGGGATCCAGAAGGAGAAAGATGTTTGAAAAGCCCTGGAATAGGCAATCTGCTGGTCCCCTTATCCCAGGGTTTTCCTTTCCCTTTGCCGAACACAATCCTCACTGAGGTGCTTCATGTGCTGAAGATCTCCATAGGGGCGAACAGGAGGCCTGAACCAGTGGAGGGAAGGAGGACCCCTGCACTCACCCCCAGGCTCATGATCTGCAGCTGATAACTTCTGATTCCCTGCAGTAGAGGGCAGCAGTGACACACACACAGTGGCCACTTCATTGCAGTTGGATTTGGAAACGACTTAACGTATCTGCAATGTGCCTTAAAAAAGTGGGGAAAAAGAAAGGAAAAAAAACCCACCTAGATCCACTATAATGAGATCTGAAGTCAGGGATTTTCTTTAGTTTTATTTACTTTATTCAACATTCAAACTAGTGGGAGGAGAGCAGGAAGGGAGACTGCAAGGAAAGGGGCTGAGGCACCAGAGTCATTGCCATGGAGTGAGTACCCACAGCCTTTGATGGCAACGAGAATCCTGGCAACCTTCTTGCTTCCCTGAAGGGCTTGAAATGAAATTCAGTCTAGGGAGAGGTTTACGAGCTTGGATGAAATCAGAACCAAACCAGCTCCTTACCACCACATCCATGGCTTTGGAGAAGCTGGATTAAGTTTAGGCTCTCCATCCCAACTCTCCTGGCAAAGCCATGGTCTCAAGAAAGAAGACAGCCTTAGATTCCAGCCCAAGGCTGCTGCAGGGACTACAGCAGCTCGGGATGTGTTGCCTGGGAAGGAATAATGCTGTTGGCATTCAGACAGGGCTTTTGAGTTAATTCTTTACAGCACACAAAGTGAGGCTGTAGATGCCAGTGCAAAGTGCTGAATGTGCCGGTATAAACAACTGCAGAGCATGCAAAGCAATAAGAGAATGCATTGGGAATGCATCTATACCATTTCCCAGGAGGAAAATGGGGGAAAAGCCAGAGATAACACTGTGGATGGATTCTTTTCATTTAAAGGTACTCCCAGGACAGTCTTCCATGTGGATATTCTTCTCTGGGCCATCTGATAACATTTCATCATCTCTTTTTAGCCCACTTTTGGGATAGGAAACACCACTTACCCTATCACAGTGGTCATGATGCATTCAGCTCTGTGCTGCTCTCAGGAGTGATGCCAGGGAGCATGGACAAATGGGTCAGTGTTGGTTGAGCTCCACTGGGGTTCAAGAGCTGCTGAAGAAGATGATGCTTCCTTCTCACACAGAGCCTGGGGACAGCTTTAAAGCAGAGATCTGTCAGCTCATGCTGTGCAGGGGCCACCACAACTCTGAGCCTGCTCCTGGTACATGACAAGCGCAACATGAAAGGGGAATGGTACAGGGTCACTGCCAGCTGTATGCACAATATATGCATATACAATCTGGGGGTATACACATCTGAATATACACATCTGGGATATAAGTGCCAGGGAGATGCCTGAGCTCTGTTCTAAGGAATGAAAGATATGGCAGTAGGGAAGGAATTTAAAGTGGGATGCTGGGATGCCGGACAGAACTGGAGAAGAGTGTGATCACGACATAACAGCTCTCAGAGGCCGTGATTCTTTTGTCAGACAGGTACTAGCTCAAGTCTTCTCTCCAAGTGACTCCAAGTGATCTCCAAGTGAGATATCAAATACATATTATATATGACCAAACACCAGCAAAAAGCAAATCTGTGTCTGTTCCTCCTTGCACTGCAATTCCTTCTGCTGGTAGCTGGGGTCTGAAGAGGTCGAAGGGAGGGGATAATGGAGATACAGCCCAGTCCAGTGGTGAACCTAGCTCTCCCTTCTCTGCCTGCAAATGTTCAATTACAGAGTGGGATCAGTGCCCTGGAAGCAGACAATGCCCAAAATAGCATTCAAGCTGGTAGCTTGAGCCACATAGGAGTACTAGGAAAAGGGATAGTGAGGGGGCTCCCTGCCTCAGGGAATGGAGACTCCCAACTGCACACTTGACTTTTGTCATTGGAGGTTAGCACCTTGCCATGGCTTGGGACTTTGCAGAGAGTTCTGAGGCTGATCTAGCTCTTGGAATATTACTCCCTGATGCCTTTCTATGTAGGCAACAACAATATGGTCATGGAGACCTGAAACATAAAATTGGGCTGTCATATGGGCATGTCATACGGGCATATGTCATATGAACCTATATGGGCTACCCAGCTCTGTGGGTGATGACTATGGGCATGGGGGCCAGGATGGATTTCCTCAATCCTGTTGGTGAAGAAGAAGGGCTTGAGGAGTGGAAGAATCTTCAAGGTCAAGAATGGGTTGTGGAGATGATGTTGAAATCAGGGATTAGGCTTTTATGACCCTCTTTGGTGGTGGAGGATGGCTATGGGCATTGACAACACAATCATACCCCAAGAGAAGCCTGCATGGATCAACAAGATGCTCCTGATGGAACTCAAATGTAACAAGAAATATGCAAGAAGTGGAAGAAGGGACAAGTGATCTAAGAGAAATGTAAAGATGCTGTCTGAGTATGCAGTGATGGAGATAGGAAAGCTAAAGCCTGCTTGGAGTTGAATCCAGTGAGGACTATGAAAGGCAACAGGATAAGCTTGTGGATGCACATCAGTGGAGGAGAAACCTGATGCAAAGATGACTTACCTTCAGCGAAGGAGAATGAAGTTTAGGAGTGCTTAAACTAGACAAACACAAGTCTATGGGCTGCACCCATGACTGTTGAGGGAGCTGGCCTGTGGCACTGCAAAGCCACACTTGATTATCTTTAACAGCCCATGGCAATGGGGGGAGAGTCCTGAGGAATGAAGGAAGCAGATATCACTCCTCAAGAAGAGCAAGATGGAGGACCTGGAGAACAACAAGCTCATAAGCTTCTCCTTGACTCCAGGAAAGTGATGGAGCAAGTCCTCCCAGAAACCTGTTCCAAACATATGAAGTTCCAAATGTCCTCAGGAAGTTTGCAGATGGTACAAAACTGGGATGAATGGTTGCTGCACCAGGTGGGTGCTCTGCCATTCAGAGGAACCAAGGCAGTCTAGAGAAACGGATCAACAAGAACCTCATGAAGTTCATCACAGGGAAGTGTGAAGTCCTGTGCCTAGGGAGGAACAGCCCCATGCACTACCATTACATGCTGTGGTTGGCTGGACAGGTACTTTGCTGAAAAGGACCTGTGGGTACTAGTGGCCAGCAAACTGACCTTGACCCAGTGATGTTCCCCTGTAACAAAGGAGGGAAGCATCACATGGCTGTATTAGATTTAGTTAATTGCTCTTCAATAATCAGGTAAGAAAAGTCCATGGATCACCAGAGGTCTTTACCCTGCAGTTTGAAAGCCAAGCATTGAAGTCACCCATTATTGAGGAGCTATGAAGGATTTTGCAGTTTAAATTCCCTTGCTTAAAAATACCTGAGGCGATCCTCATTCTTTCTCAAACCAGAAGTAACTATTTCTGTATCTCAGCTACTTCCCTGGAACAGCATGTGTAGAAGCACTAATAGTAAAACTCAGAGGAACGGAGAGTACCTACCAGACCAGACAGCACCACTGGAGGCTGATTTGTAAGCCAAAGTTCTGTGCAAATTCATTTTCTTTACCTCATTTTATTCCTGAAGACACAGAGTAGATCAAAACTACATGGACAAAGTTGGACAGAAAGAATTCTGTGAGGAACCACCTGACTCTGGGGACAGAAAACACACTGGAGTAGGCTTTCGTGTTATTATTGTCTTATTAATTCCAAGACACGGCACGTCCCCAGCAGATATTTCATCTGCCTGCAGCTTTCAACACAGACAGATTTATAGTGCTCTCCCTCTTCCTTTCATTCTCGCCAACTATTCTTCTAACCAGAGCATCCATCTCTTCTCAATGTGTTTTCTTCTCTCCATCTAATCACTAAGTCCTTCATGCCTCCACAATATTTATGTGCCCTTCCATCTGTCCATTGCTCTTTGCATTAGTCGAATCTTAAAGAGTTTCAACTGTTTTTTCAGCCTTAGGCATCCATTTCCATAAAGAGCACCAAAATTTGGTTTGAAATTGAGAAGAAAAAGAAGGAAATTTCACCATGCAGAGAACTGGCATCTAAACCATGCCCTATAAATGGGTTCATGAGGGAGGTATTATGACCTTTGGAAAAGCTGCAAGGCAATCTGACCTAAGCTACCAACCAGAAGAATTTCAGGAGGTCTGTCGGTGTTGTTTTTTCACATCCATGTTTTATTGTATTGTCGACACATTTCTGATTCCTTTTAGGATGAATGCATATTTTCCAGATTTGATTTCCTTTCTGCTTCTTTTGTGGCTTCTTAGCTCAACTGTGCAAGGGAAAAGGAAACTCAATTAAACTCAAGCTCGAAGCTCTGCAAGGGATGGCGCACGGGGTATGTTGGCTCCCATTCCCATCTGGACAGAAGCTGCTGATTCATCCATATGAACAAGGAGGTGACAATCATTTATTCAGAAGCCCAGCCATTCATTTGAGAAGGTCCATGCCCCCCTCTTGTTCCCCCACTGCCTCCCCCTCCCAGAATAATAATACATGGTTGAGGAATCATATTCTCAGGGAAGAGGATCGGAAATGGTTCTTTTGCTTTTCGGCAAGCTCTCAAATAAAATAAGAACTTTCTATTATTAACCCTCATTATGGTATGGAATTTTCCCACACTGAGCAGAGAAAATAGCTCAAGTAGGATTCAGTTATGGAGAATGTCACAGGAGGCCATGCAGCCCAACAGGTTAGGCGCTGTGAAAGCTTGGGAAAATCAGCATCTATTCCTGACTGCTCCAGTGATGATCTTGTTGTCCAATGCACTGGTTGGGACAGCTCCCAGCTCCTGGGTCTTTTAAGTCTGAAGGTTCCAAAGCAAATGACGTCTTGAGTATGTCCCAGCAATATTCCTCTGCAGCTTCAACAAGTCCATAAGCTGAAAGTGAAGTTCTTGCTAAGATTCTCCTAGGGAGAGGTGATTCCTTCTCTGTTTCCTCCACCTGTAAGTGCATAATCATAGGCTGGACCTCTCTTGAGTAATGTGACTTACATGGTTTTAGTGAGGATTATTGCTATCTGACCCTATCAGAAATCTGTGGATGGATGGATGGATGGATGGATGGATGGATGGATGGATGGATGATGAAAGGAAGGACAGAAGGAAGGACAGAAAGAAAGGCACATGCAGAGGTAAAAGGAGAGAAGAGGGAGACATTTCTGTGGGAGCCTCTTGTTAAAGCATTGGCAGTGCTTCACTGACTTTAGGACAGGAAGTGATGAATATTTCACTCAATGGAAACCACACAGGGGATTTAAGCTGCTATGAATATATTTGCCATACCTCCTACCAGTTCTCTAGACATAACAGGAAACTGAACGTTTTATGAATGTGCAAACCTACCTGCCTATAAATAATACAGAATAAATTAAGCACAGAGTTAAAAGGGCAAAGCAGGTTGAAAATGTTACTGATCCCTGCCCAAAGCAATAAACCATCGTGCATTGTCTATTAGGATGTAGCTGTTGCTTTCTCTCCTACCAGCTGCACCCATCTGGATCATGATCATTCCTGGAGGTTACACAAAGCACAGGTCTGGATGGATGGCTGGTGGTTTGGAAACAGCTAAAGTTCTTCTAGAGATGGTGTCACTCAGCTATCTTCATGACATATGAGGCAAATCCATTCCCAGTATCTCTGAGTGCGAAGGAGAGGCAACCAGCGTGTGTAAAAGACAGAGGACATCCCAGCCTGGGGTGTCTTCCGGGAAAAGTAGGGATACAAATTCAAGTCAGGAGCTTCTTCTGATGCAGGGAATGGCTTCAAACTTCCTGGTCAGCTCTGGGTGAGGAAGGAGTGAGGAGCAGAGATACTTTGGGATGGGACCAGAGGCAGGTTGGGGCATGTTTGCGGTTAAGACTTTGTGCATCAAGGCAACTAGGGCAAAGTCAGGTACCAGGGCTGCTATAGCCAGGGTGGTACCATAAGAAACTGCCTTATAACATGTGTTTATGTTAGGCAACTTCTATCATCTCCAGGCTGGGTTGAGCAGATGATACTGGTGCGGCGCATTTCCTTGGCCTATGATCCTTCTGTACTCTTACAAGGTGGACAAACACAGGAATCAAAGATGCCATCTTTTTCCTTTTAGAAAGATATTTCTTCAAATTTATGGATTAGAGGTGCTTAAATCCAGGGTCATGGATTTAGGGAATAATTCTATTGAAAGAGAAGATTCTCCTTCTACTGATGGAGCCTAATCGTACTCATCTGGAATTCTCCTTCTTCCTTTAGTGGCTTATGGAGCTCCATGATGCTTTGTCTTCTAAATAAGTACATAGTGTTAGGGCAGGTCCTTTGATATCAGCTGTGATCACATTGGCCCTGGTTGCCTTGAAGAAATGGATAACATTTATTTGTCTTCCTTCTTTAGTCTTAAAAGTGTATTGAAAATCTCCTGGCCAAAAGGAAGTACCTGAATTCTTTCTGAAAGAACAACTGAGCACAAATCACTTCCCATTCCTCTGCTTTGTAGCATCTCCTGCTTCTGCAAAACACTTTCCTGGAGCTAAAAAAGCAAGGAAAGCATGCAAATCCCCCAACACTGCCAGATTTTCACCGCAGAGATAAGAAAGTACTGGTGTTTGGTGGTTTCCAATCAGCAAAAGTGTTTTCACTTCAGTTCTGATTCTGGAAATTTTGCAGGGTATGTTTAGGTATAACTCCACTAAAGTGAGCTGTTCAAGCCTGTTTTAGCAAGGCAGCACGTCTCTGTGAGCTGCTTTTCCTAACAGGGAGGCTCGCCAAAGACTCAGAAAAAGAGCTCTGTAATTATTCAAGGAGACTTCTAAATTAGTGAGGAAGATACTGAGACTGTGAAGTGGAAATGTGACTCTGATACTACTTTCATTGGTTAAAGAACATGAGTCTCAGTGGTTAAGTCTAGCACACTAGATGAGACCGAATGCCCATCTACCTCAGCATCCTACCTCTGTACATGTCAAGGAAAGAGCCTAAGAGAAGAGTGGGATTGCAACAGTTACTGGGGACAGATACCCTCCTGCACGCCTGAGCTCCTTACAACACAAAGCCTACATCCAGATGGCTTGCAGAACTGGGAGGCAGCTGGATGTTCCTGTGTAAGATCTGTGAGGTCCTTGACCCAAGCCCTCATGGTGCTGGTAAAGGATGAACTGGCAGTCACTGACGCCTGAGGAGCAAGACCATAAGTCCCAGCAGACACAGCAGCTACTATTGCCTTTCAATGGCCAGCCCAGAACTCATTGGTCCTCTCAGCATGGTTAGTCCTTTGCCTCTCAGATGCACTGACTGCCACAAGGTCTTGGTATTGCACAAGTAAGTACCCCAAAACCTGTCAGAGATGCTCAAGAACTGGAGCACCTAGAGCCTTCCCCATTTCTTGATCTATGGCACAACTAGATATTCCACCATCCCAGTCTCAGTGGTGAGAGGTGATGTGCTTCTCTGCTGTTCTTTTAATGACACAAGGATTTTTTCCTTCAATCTGATGATGCTCATTACGACCCTGCCAGTAGCATCATGTGCTGTGAGCTTGTTCCAGGCATGAAAAGCAAAGGACGGCTTTGGATTAAGAAAGTCTGTGTTCACTCAGAGGACTGTGAATCACCCACATGCAGGGATGTTAGTCTGCTTAAAGTTAAGCATCTGCCTAACATCTTGGCTGGGTTTAGGTCCCATTTCTGATGAAGAGTTTATTTCATGAATTCCACTCTCTCAATTAGCCGTTAACAAAGGGCACATCTATTCAGATGCAAATATAAATATATTTTAAGGTTTGTATAATTGAATGTAGATCCCCAAATATTCATTATTTAAAAGCATTTACTAATGTATTTTCAGATTAATTCCTGGTATTTGGATCGCTGCCAGTATTAATAGTGAGCTGCCTTCAACTTTAATAGGAGAATTATATTTTAAAATATATGTTCACTGAAGCTGATTTGATGTTTTTTTAATGTTGAGATTTCTTTACAATTGCTTTCAAAATGACCTTTTGACCAAAGAGAAAATGACTGGAATCATTTTTTCCTTTCATTTTTGGGCAAAACTTTATAATGCTTAAAAGAGAAAAATAAAAGAAACCCCCCTTTACCCCCCAAACGAAAACCTTTCAGTATATATATTTTCCCTTGTTTTCAGCAAGAATTTTTAATTTGGATGTGTTGAAACCCCACATTCCTTATTCAAAAGCCTATTTTTTTTAGGCAGTTTTTGATGTGTGACATAGCTGTTATTTTACGAGAAACCTGACACATTTTGCTGGAAATTTTTACTGGAGAAAAAACAAAGTTTGGTTTTGAGGCTCTTTCCCTCACACGCACAAATGGTGTTTTTCATTCATCCGGCTCTTGGTTTTCACTCTGGATCTCCCACTGAAAGTGAACAGTGGAAGGGCAAAGAGAATTAGCTGAACTAATAACACCATTCAGATAAATGCAGGAGGAAATGTTCCTTTTTATCATTCATCAGCTCCTACTTGAGATAGCCCATGTTAATATTTGGCCTCTTACAGTTTCATAGTAGGGTATGAACATCACCCAGTTATGTGAAGCAGAAAAACAAAGCTGGGGAGATGAGATGCTCTCCTATCAAAGGCCATCGCCTTCACAGCTTGGCCCTAAGTGAAGAGCTGCTGTGCATTCGGCTCCTGGGTCTGGGTTGACTGGTAAAGTCACTCCTAAATCCTCTCTCAGACTCTTCTGCTCAAGCTTTTCCCATCACCATGGTGCCTGCCAGTCCAACCTGTCCACGATGCTAAAAGGAAGAGGCATCGGGGACGTCTCCTTGACATGTATTTACAGTGATACATGAGCTGGGTTGTGGTCGTTCCAGTGTTGGGACCATGATGACAGTAAGGAAGGAATGCATGCAGGAGAAAAGGCTGGTTCACAAACAAGTGGAGGTAACCCACAGGTCCAAAATCTAGCAACACTAGCAAAAAAGACCTTACCTAAAAGGGCAAGGGCTTTCTCTCCCCCCTCTCCTCATCACCACTCACATTCCTAACTAACAAGGTGCTATTGTTTTCCAGCCCTTGATTTACTCTTCCTGAGGGTACTGCTTTCTGGAATTTGATGTCAAGAAAACATGGCTTCTATTCTTACTGTTGCCCCACAAATCACCCCTTGCTTTCTGAAAGCATCTCTCCCCAAATACACCACCAGCAGCCCCAACAGATGTTCATATTTCTATACCCTTTCTTCTATGACCACACCTGAAGTATTCTGGTCCTTCATCAAAGATGTTAAATTTCATGTTATCAGAAATTATAACAATGGAGGATTATTTCAGTAAAGTTGTATTATCATTCCAAGTTCTTTTACTTATTTATTAATTTATTTATTATTATTCATGTATGTATTAAATTTTATTTAGACATGTTCCATTTATTTACTTGAAATAAAATTGAGCAACCTGCTCTAATGGAAGATGTCCCTGCACATGGCAGGGGATTGGAACTGAATGATCTTAAGGTTCTTTCCAACCCATACCATTCTATGATTTACTAACCCATTAATAGATATATAAATGTTTCATCCATTGATCCTGTAGATCAAGGCCAGATGGAACAGCCTTATAATAGCATAGATGATACTATATCTTTTCCATATCTTCCTTTATCCCGTATTTTGGGAAGAAATCAAAACTTAACATAAAGACAGCAGCTTACGGAGAAGGTGGCACATTCCTTGTGAAGCAATTTCAAAGGACTAATTATTCCCTCCATGAATGGTCTCCAAAACACTTTTGGATTCCGATTGTAGCTGAAGTAATAGTATGTTTAAAGATGAAAAATCAAACACTCAAACTTGTTGACTCACAGCCTGGTGGAAGCAGAATCATGCATTCATAGGCAGAGAATCCTCTTTGCTGTTATTGGCATGTTAAACACCTTAGGTAGACACATTCTAGAAGTATGCTTCTGATCAGAACACTGATGATACAAGAGAAACCTCTCTTACAGAGCAGTTGAACTGTTGGGACATGTCTTTTATCCTGTGGATGTCATTAAAAGCAAAGAAACTCAGTTTTCATCAAAATATTTAGCTTATGTCAAAACTTCAAGTGTTAGAGAGGTTTTGGTTGAAAAAAAATAAACCTTTCCTGTTTTTGGCCAGAGAAAAATGTTTAGAAGAAGAAAACTAGAACTTCCAGTAACTGTAAAAAATTCAACTTTTTGGATTTGTAATTTTTCAATAGAAACTTAAAAATCTGTCAAAGTTTAAGGTGTCAGTGAAAGTCTTCACTGTGATAGAGATGACAAACAAATGTCTGAAGCCAGCATCTGAACCAACTGCTTTCTGTCACTTGGAGCCTTTCACGATCTGATCTGCTCACTTTTCTGCAGTAATAGAACACCTGCAGCAATAAAACTTCCATCCTCAGATCTGATAGCCTAAAAAAGAATAGGTGTAGCTCAATGAGGGGTCAGATGGGCTCACAGGTCATTTCTGGGGATGGAATTGATCACACCATGCGTGTATCATGAGTGAAGGAGCTGAGGGAGGAGGAGGATGAGGAAGGTTAAGGCATGGTCAGCAGTGTCTCTTTCTCTGTCTCCTGTGTTGATATTGAAGCATAAATGGTTTGGGGGGGGGGGTGTCACCCTTCTGTGTGCAAGGGCAAGAGACCACACCAGTGGTGTCTGCATAGGTGTGTTGCATGGATCTTTCTCTTTATTCCCTAATTCTGTGCATTCCCTAATAACTCCTCTACTTATAAATCAAAGTCAACCTGACTTGCTAGAGAGGAAGACATCAAAGGCTGAGATGAGCTTATCAAATGTTGTGCAAATAGGCAGCCAGATGGAGGCAAAGTACCCTTGAAGGAAGGGCTGCTCTGTAAACATGTGCCTGATTCGTCACCAGAGAGTCCACAGAAGAGTTCACCCTCAAGGCATAAATCCATTGAAAACTGAGCTACAGGACTGTGTATTGCTTATAAATAACAACTCTTGTTACAGCGGTAATTTGAGCAGCAGGAAAGCGGAGGCATGCTATGACTGCACTTGTTCTCTGCAGAGAAGACATAAATCCACATCTTCTGGTCTGCGTAACAGCACAACACACAGCGAATGCTCAGAGTGGCTCCGGCTGTAAATCAGGGCTAGCTTCCAGCTGCTGGTGCTTTCATGGTCTTTGCTGATCAGCTTGTTGTAACAGCATTGCCCCTGGAAGCTGGAGGTGGGAAGAATCGGGCCCTGTTTACAGGGTGAAGCAGGGAGGAAGAATGGGCTCCCCATCATGTCCTGTGTTGGACCCCAGCTGTAGACCTGGCACTGGGATGGGATGGCTGCTTTTCCAGAGACATTCCCATTGCAGTATGGTTGTTCATTATCTTCTGACCCAATTTCCTTCAAATAAGTGTTACAGACAGTGAAAGTGCTCCAATGCCTAGGAGATGCCTACAGACAGTTGGCAGAGGTAAGACCTGCAGATCACCCGTGCCTTTATTCAGAGAACTAGCTGACACAGACAGACAATTTCTATGTATGCTTACAATTGCTCTTGACTATGAGAATCAAATTGCTCGGTCAAGGTAGGGTTTTGAGCAAGAGGAAGGGAATAAATTGTTCTCTCTACTAGGGACAGGTCAAGAGGTTGTGGTTTGGACACTGAAGAGTGCTTAGGTTGGATATTCAGAAACACTTTTTAAAAAGCTAAAGAGGAAGCATACAATTCACTGCCTGGTGAAGCTGTGAAGTCTCTCTATGGAGGAATCATGAATTGAATTGGAAAAGACCTTTAAGATCATCAAGTCCAAGCTTTCCCCAGCACTGCCAAGGCCGCCACTAACCCATGGCACTGAGGGCCTCGTCTAACATGGTGTGTGAACGCTTGCAGGGATGGTGATTCCAGCCCTGCCCTGGCCAGCCTATTCCAATGCCTGAGCACCCTTTGGGGCAGGAATTGTTCCTCATCTCCATCTAAACCTCCCCTGGTGCGGCTTGAGGCCATTTCTCTTTGTCCTATCACTTGTTACTTGGAAAAAGGAGTTTAAGAAGGAGGCACATAGCCACGCTTGTCTGCCAGTGTGGGTCAGTAAAAGACAATCCTACCTCAAGGCAAGGTACGTGAACAAGATAACCCTTATGAAGCCTTCCAGACCTCTTTTCTCTTTAGTTATTAGAGTTCATATTCATTCCTGCAGAACCTCTGACAAACCAGGTTCCTTTGTGGCAGAAGAAATGCAAACAGTACGGAAATAATCATGACCCAAAAGGATTTACACGCTAAAAAGGCATACCTCTGAGTCGTAGGAGGCAGAAGTGATGAAGCCAAAATCATAAAGCAGGTCAAATAGAAGAAACTGGAATCAGGTTCAGGGCTGCTCTTCACTAATCCTTGGCCACCAGAATGAACAATGTCCTCTTTAGTTAGTTTTGGCTATAGACCCTTGGTATGTCAAAGTCCATGCTGCTCTGCCCAGCAAAGGTGAAAAGCATTCAAAAAATCATAGAATAGTTCCTAACGGAGCATAGATTTATAGACAAAGTAATTCTTCACTGCTACAAATAGACCTTTGATTTTGGAAAAGAAACAAATTAATAGTGAGCCACATGTGAGTACTTTAAGGGAAATAAAAGCAATAAAGTCTGAAGCTGTACAGAGTTCAATGGGAGCAATTAAGAACAGCTATTTGCAAGAGGGGTGACCGTGAGGTAAAGTCCTGCAGTGGGTTGTTGTGCAACCATGAACTGGCCTTGTAGAAACGCTAGTTATTCTTCTTGCATGATGAAGACTTCCCAGTTCATGCCAGGAGCCTTTGCTGCAATCACAGGTTCCTTTTGTATATGCCACTGCAGTGCCATGAACATTTCTGGGTGCAATGGTTTACCTTGATGCTCAAATTTGCTGTGCAAAAACCTGTTGACCTTTCCTGTTTTCAATTACCAGTTAGCGTTGTGTTGGGTATACACGTGTGCATGTTGCGGGCTCTTTATGTGGGCCATAACCTCTTTAGACTTCAATGAATGTACAAGAAGCAATTCTCTGGAGCCTCCTCATGAGAGGAAGCAAACAGCAGTGTGGTAATGTGGAGAACATTCCTGATTGCATCTGCATGCACGCTCTGTTCCTCTCACAGGCGGCTCTGTTCATACTTATGTTCATACTTGGGGAACAAACCACAGCCTCCAGTGAAGCAAGGAGTGATGGTGAGAACAGGCAGTTCTTTGCAATCACTTCACACGGCAGTTGATGGATTAAAACATGAGATGAGGCAAGCACTCAGCCTTGAGCATGCATATGCCATGTGGGTTGTGATGAGAAATGCTCTGTTAGAGCCCTCCTGTCTGAGAACTTCACCTATGGGGTCCATGGGAACTGAGGGAGTCCATGCCCTGGGTACTGCTGCATCTCTGCTGATGTTGCATTGCCTTTCTAGATTTCAGCTTTGACCCATGGTGTGAAGATTGTGTTGGGCCAGGCTCATAGGATGGTTTGGGTTGGAAAAGACCTTAAGGTCCTTTAGTTCCAGCCTTCTCCCATGGGCTGGGTCACCTTCCACTAGAGTGGGTTGCTCCAAGCCCTGTGTCCAACCTGGCCTTGTACGCTGCCAGGGACAAGGCAGCCACAGCTTCTCTGAGCACCCTGTGCCAGTGCCTCAGCACCCTCATAGGGAAGAAATTCTTCCTTCTTAACTGCTATAACAATGTCATTGATAATGATTCTCACTTCCACAGTATAACAATATTGTATAACCCCATTAATGCCTTTGACAAATCCTATCTTAAAAACAATTTGGTGTTGAGCTCCCCAGGAAGAGAAACATCTTTTTCTCTGGGTTTTTACAGGGAGAGATGATTCCCCTTCATGTGTGTCTTTTAGCTGAATGTTCTTTTAGCTGCAATAATGGGCAGGAGTAACCATCACAGAATAGCTGCCACCAGTATTTGGTGGAAAACATCTAGAAGAACCTTGGGAAAACTGACCAGACTTCCCTTCTCCCTAATAATCGACTTGGGGATAAAAGGATGGAAAATCAGGCAATGGAACATTTATAGTTTAATTTCTATAGTTTGGAAGACACCCAGCTAAGAGAAAGTGATACACAGCATTATAAAAACAGAAGGTGAGAGAAGGAAAAAGAAAGAAGCAAGGCACTGGATAATAGAAAAGACAGTAAAAAAAATATATATCAAGAAACCTGGCAGGATTTCAGCATAGTAGGTTCAGAGAATAGAGCAATAATGAACTGAAAGGAAGCAGTTTGGCATAGGAGGAAGTCTGGCAACTGAAGTGATAGACAGGGATATGGTAGTGAGAACTGGTGTAGTAAAACACTGGGAAAATCCGTTCTTGAGGGGGCACAGGCAATGATTTTCCTGAGGCTGAAGTAGCTGACAGGGTACCAAAAGGAGATGCCAGAACATTGTAGCTCAAGGAGGGAAAAGAAGGCATGAAGCAGTGTAAGTGAGAAACAACCAAAGAACAACACTGAGAGGAAGCTGAAGCTTTGAGGGGAAAGATAAAGGCAGCCAAAAAGCAGTCTGAATGAATGGATAAGCAGCATGAAAATGAGCTTTTAGCAACATACCAGGAGAAAAGGAGGGACAGAGCACAAGCAATGCAGCTGAAATACCATGCTCTTCTTCTAACCTTCCATCATCAAGGAAGAGAAGTGATCAAAACCAAGAAGGAACTAAAAATGAAAATATATTTGAGCATTTGGGGATCAATCCATAAAATAGCTCTTGATAGAAAAGAGGTAGAGAAATATGTGGAAAATTGGATAAGAAACAAACTGGCCAGTGCTGGTGGATGTGAATCTGGGGATTCTATAGTTACGAATGAGCAAGTTTTATCTACCAGCCTGCAGAAACAGGTTGGGAGCAGAAGACCTGGAAAAAGTGAAGGTTGCGCCAGACCTTCACACAGTCAAAAGAATTGGACTCCTGGGAATCACCATCCTGGAAATGTAACCCTTGACTCAAGTATAATCACTGAAGGGAAAAGGTTTGGGAGTGAGCCTGAAGCTGAAGCTTGAAAACTGATGCCGTGGATCATGAAAATCTTCCTGGAAATAAGAAATATTAACCTATGGAATAACCATCTCATAAAGAAGGAGTCCCTTAGCTGGGAATACTTGCACCTACATAGGATGGAGAACAGAAATGCAAGGAAGAGACCTGAATGAGCAAGGAGACTGGATGATTCTGCAGTGTTTCTAGATAGCAAAGATAGGCTATTGGGATCTTGAAGGGATGCATACTTAGAATATAAGAACACTTCAGGTTGGGTTTTTGATGTATCTCTAGGCTTCTGCATTTAGAGGATATTAAAAATGGAAACCTCAAGTTTTCTTTTTCTGCAATGAGCTTTCCAGAGGAAGAAAGTTGGGAAAAAAAAATTGCATCCCTTCATATTAACACTATCTCTTTCTATCTGTGCTCTGGTAGAGGCTCTGAGGATTGGATTCTAAAACACTGGTCCTCGCTGCCTTTTCTCGGCTCAGCTGCCTCTTTCTTGGTGCTTCAGCACATGAGTTCAATGTTGATGGAAAAAGAACATTGGGAAACAGATCCCAGAGTGAGCAGGGACAGCAACTAAAAAGGAAAATCCTGTGGGCATAGCAGTGGCTTAGCTACAGGGAAGGGAATGGTACAGCATAAGAGGGAAAAATCCCAGCATCAAGCAGAGGATGAGTCCTGGAGACAGAGGTGGAGGTGAAGGTTGTCTTTGATCCTGGTCAGAAGGAAAGACAAAGTCGGTCTCCTGTGGTCAGCAATCAGGCCAGAAACTGTGCCCACAGAATGTCCAGGGTGCAAATCTCACATGCCAGATCTCTGAATGCTCCTCCATAATGCACATACAACCCTGTCTCCAAAATATCAGCAGCCTCATGAGGAGCATGTGGAACAGGTAGGGCACAGTCAGCATCCAGAGGAATGCCAGAGATGCTCCAGCTGCGGGGAATTCATCAGGTCAAAAACCCGGGGGGGAAAATTCCATCAAAAAAAAAAAGAAAATCCTCTTTCTCCAAGAGGGAGATATTTTGTCCGAAGCTGTGCAGCCAGCCCTGGCAGTGAACTTGGCTGCAGAACCACATTCTCTTTCGATGGATGCATCACTCACAGTTTTTGCCCATTCCTCAAGTTCCTTCTCCCTGCTAACCAGTGTCACTCCTACCTTCTCCGGGCTGAGTCGCAGCAGGTTCCTTCTCATCCAGCTCCCTGCGGTGGCCTGGCCTGGGGGAAGCATGGGGGTGGCTCTGTTTGGAGTGTTTTCTTAAGCATTGTTTATAGTTTACTCCTCCTGAGCACTTGTGTATTTTTGTTTCAGCCCACTCTCATGCACAGCTAGCAAGCGCACAGGCCAGGGCTCCATGCAGTCCCCTGGCACCCCAGGACTCAGCAGCATTATCCCAAACCTGCAGGAGATGGCTTTTGTTTGTAAAGAAAACAGCCATGTCAGGCTATTCCACACTCCCCTGCCCCAGCCTGAGCGTCCCCACTCTGTGTCCTGAGTCTTTCTTGGAGAGCAATTCTGCATAGCGAAGCTAAGATTGCTCTCAAAGACGCCAAAGGAATTTGGTTCCTCAGCTCCCAAAGAAATGCTTTGAAATTAGGTGCATGCATATCTCTGATGGCTCTGAATATTTCCACTGATAACGTTTTTCAATCAGTTCTTCCTCTCCCAGACCTGCAAGGGAAAGCATTGCTCTCCTGACAACACCCTGGAAACAGTTTGGTGTTTCATCTAACTTCGTCCCTGCTTATCCAGACAGCAGAAATCCCTTTCCTGGAATCTAGTGGAAAGACGTGTCAAGACAATTGCCATTACCGTGGCTTTTAACACAAGGAAATGAGGCACAGAAAGAAATGCAGGTTGCTAAAGCCATGATAGAAGCACATGGGATAGTTAAAGGTTAAATTCAGATTGCTCAAAGACAACGCAATGTCATCACTGTAATGTAGTTCCCTCCATGACCTGGGTTTTACACCCTTCCTGGTCATAGTGCTTTGCTGGACAGACGAGATTAGGACTGTGGTCCTCTTTAGATAATCTCTTTTGGAGACCAGACCATTCACACAAACAACAGACTCAAAGAGCCCTTCTGCTGGAAGGCACCGGCAACTGTGGCTAACCCTTGCTAGGAGCTGAAAGGCATCTTGTAGGGAAGGAAGTCCCTCTGCACCCTTTGGCTGTGCCAAGGTCATTGATAATAAGAGATGTGATGAAACCTTATATAGACATTCACACACACATGGACACATTCAATGTTCATACCAATGGAGGAAGGAGCAGAATGCCTTTCAGGAAGAGGGTCACACATTGAGATGAAATGAAGTGAAGAAAAATCTGGATGTGCTCTCAGGAAAATACTTGTAAGTGAATATGTGCAGAACTGTGGAATGGCCTCCCCATGGGAGTGGTGGAAGGGTGGAAGACCCTTGACTTGAGTCATTTCAAAGCAGACAGGACAAAGCCCTTGGGACTACACAGTATGGAAAATCCTGCCGTGTCTAGGGTCAGTGGATGGACCAAATGACCCACTGTAATAGGTCTTTTCCATCCCTGATTCCAGTGAGTCTCTGAGAAACCCTGAAGACTTAGTGGGAACCATGAAACCAAAGACCCATGAATATAGCTCACATACCAAAATGTTAATGTCATTGCCAGACCTTTGGTCCCTTTGGCTGAGCTAACCAATAGACCTGGGATTCCCTCCAGCATCTTCTTTGGTGGCTTTAAGAGCTCTAAATGTAAGTCCTAATCCAGACATCTCTGCTATTGTGCTAGGGCAGATCAAGCTGCAAAGTGTGAAGAGAAATGGCAATAAAACCTCCATAAATCATTCTTATCTGTTTCATTTCATATTTAATGTAGTCTCTATCCTGACCTTCCTTATACTGGAGACAAGTCTCTGGCTACTTGTACGTATTCATGATGTGCTTCATGTAATAATGGCAGGAGTTTAGTGCAATGGGTATGAACAACAGTTACTTTACCTTCTCTTATCCTGTTCTTTTTAGTGGAGACTTGGGCAAATTCCTTTGGAAATTGGAAAGTATTTAGTGGAACAAAGGCGTGAAAATAGCTGAGGATCCAGTGTTGGAAAAGTTCTGTTCATAACAGCATTTGTTTGTTGCTCTCATGAGGAAATTGAAGTGCCATAGGAGTGAAATGACAAGTGAATACTGTTTTGATTTTCATCCCATCCACATAATGATAATTCCAGCAGGCTCAATGCTCCTTTATAACAGGCAGAGGTCTGCTATAAAGTAAGCCTGGCCTGCTAAGATTAGAGTTCTTAAGGTTTCTTGTCTTTGCCATTTTGGGTCATTCTTAGTCAATATTTTAAGTTTCTAGTGATTTAAATGTTGCAATTTCAGGGAGACAAACTTGAAAAGGCCCCAAGTTCTCATGTGTGTTTGAGATGAACCTTTTTAATTGAAGTGAACTGGGAATTTGTAAGTGAAAAAACCAGGAAACTGCTGATCAGTTCTGAACACCTTGGTCAGCCCTGCATATCATTCCCCCAAATCTCCTCTCCCTTGGAATGAGCACAGTGGCAAAGAGCTGTGGGCACAGCCTGTCTTGAGTCATCTGCTTCTGCACGATTCACTTGCTCAGGTTTCACAGAGGAAGGAATAATTGCCCAGACAGAAATGAGCCCTGGATGTACCAAAGCAGTAGTCATATACCATGTTTTAAAACACTCCCAGGATGGAATTTCTTACATTGGTCCAAAGAGGTTAAACTCAGGATTAGAAGGATTTAACTTTGTAATGGAAAGATGAGAATATACTCTGACAGAGAGTGATGGGTGACCTATTGCATGGTTTCTTTAAAAGCACGCCATCCAGACCTGCATCATTCATGGGAAATAACTGTCCCTGGAGCTAGTTTTGGGCTGGCACCAATGACAATGTTCTGTCAAACTCTGGAGCATGAGACATCAACAAAGTACACCATCATTATCCTCCATTGGGAAGAGGTCATTAGAGCTGCTTATGGGATGAAGAAACGGTTGCTCTACTCAGCCATCTGATTCTGCATGCTCTTTCAGAAGCTAAAATGCTGTTACTCACTTTTATGTGAGTAAGCTGTCTTTGTTGCCTTTCTGAATTGTCTTCCTCTCTCGACATTGTATTGTGAAGGGATAATTGCACAGAGTAGTTGCATACAACCTAAGAGAGAAGCACCAGGCAGGAGAGAAATCCAAAGAGATGGGAGTTCTTCCTATCTGAATAAATAACCACCAGAGTGATCATCTATTACTCTTATTTCAGAGGAGTTACGCAAAGAAACACCCAATGGGTGGCATTTTAGGGTGGGAAACCTCTATGTACACATTAAGTTTTCCAGAAAGCAGTGTAAGTCATGCAATACAAACTTCTCTGCTTGTACTGAATTTGATTGCCAGAATTAATTTGAGGATCTTTCTTTTGGTAAGACATAAACCAAAATCCCAGTGGCCGCTCCCAGTTACCCAAGTTCTCCAAAGTCTCTCTTTCCTTAAGTAAAGTAGGTGTAAGCTGGTTTCCAGGCCAAATTCTGATTCATATTCTGCCTACCCACACTTATTTTTACTGTAATTTTAACTGGACGCAGTTCTTCTGTTGGATACAATCATCCTCTTCCCTTCCTGTGCTAAACTGATGCTTGGTTATGGTTTTGAACTTTCCAGCTTAGAGGCAGCTGCATTTTAGATGGGGTAATGCATCCCTTACGTCCAGTGGATATACTATAAGTTCAGAAACGATGGCATGGAAACACTATGTACAGGAAACATGTAGAGCTAACATTGAAGACTAAACAACAGCCGCCTCTGAAAAGATCTATTCGGCTTTCTCTTCTTCATGAGGAATACCCAAAAGTGGCAATATCCATTTGAATTCCTGTGTACAAATTAAATCAGGGACAGGAGGGTTTAGTGAGTCCAACTTGAATATTCTTTCCTTTAAACTGTGTTCTGAATCTAATAAGCTGGGGTTCCAGAAGGTGAGCTCAACTGATGGTGAGAAACAAAAACCTAGAGAACAGACTCTGTTTTCTGGGAAATAAAGAACGTTGAGCTTGAAAGAGCAACTACCGATGAGAAAGAGCCATTAGAAGGGATGGAGTGGGCAGGTGGAAGCAGTGAGTCACAGAGGATCAGGGACGTGAAGACAAGTAGGAGGAAAGACTGTCATGCTCCAGTGCCTGTGTTACAGTCCTGGACCTCCCCACATTGATTTGGTCGAAGCATGTGGAGTCACATCTCTCAGCTGTTTGACCTTAACAAATAGGATCAAAAGAAGATACTATTGGAAACTAAGAAATTTCAGGACTTGAGTCCCTCCTTCTAAACATGGCATTCTGAGAAGTACACCTAATTCTTTCCTTCTTTTCCACCATTGCCTTGCCATCATCTTTTATTCAACAGTAATATCAAGTTAGAGGTTCATTGAGACTTAGCCTCATTAGAAGAAACCCAACCTCATGGAGTTTACCTGAACCTGCAGCGCACGGGGCCTGATGACAGAAGCTGCTGCCAGATCGCTTAGCAGTTCTTAGTACTAAGCAGAGGACGGCTGGATTGCTGTGATGAAAGGAACTGCAAACTAATCAGGAGCAGCAAGTGGTTTGTATTAGGCAATTTTTGTTAAGAAAAATCCAAGGAAATTCCCTGATAGAAGGCACAGTTTTGTCCCTGGAGAAGTGGTAAGAGCATAGCTGTCATTTCCTGGCCTTATTTAGAATCATAGAATCACAGAATCAACTAGATTGGAAAAGACCGTAAAGCTCATCCAATCCAACTGGTCCCCAGTACTGCCAAGGCCACCACTAACACATTAGGGCCTTGTGTACATGGTGTGTGAACACTTCAGGGATAGCAACTCCAGCACTGCCCTGCGTAGCCTGTTCCCATGCCTGAGCACCCTTTGGGGAAGGAATTGTTCCTAATCTCCAGTCTAAACCTTCCCTGTGTATGATATTACATGGGGCAGACAGAAGTTGCGTAAATCTTGTCTTGCACATACATAGCTTTGGCTGACTTCCACTACTGTGACTTGCCAGAGCATCACCATCTCAGTAGACTGAACCACTGCTTCAATCTATGTCCCCTCCTGCTCCAGTCCACCCCAGGGAATCACAGTCCTGGGTCCAGCAGTATGCATATTCAATGACACCAGCTGAGAAAAGCAGCTCCATGAATGTTAAGATATCTAACACATCTTTGGTCCCACCAAAGGCAGAATCAGAAGGCCAGATTCTCTCTTTCATTTCCCTGCATGCAGAAATGGGAGCTCTCCCTCTTCTCTTGCCCTTGCCCTCTGCTAATTCAGAAGAAGGGATAATCCCCTTGCAATCCTCACCTCTCTGGTAGGTCATAACTGCTCCATTTTGAGGGGATTAGCAGAATGGAGCCTGATTACTGTGCAGTGAACTTCCCCATGAGAGGGGAAAACCTTTGCTGTTTGGAGCCATGGATGTCCATTCACGTACAGGGAAGCAGTTCACCACTTCCACTCCATCAGAGCTGACATTTCACTCTCTCTGACTTCAACAGAAATGGGCTCCAGCTTTTCTATTTTTACTTTTCACATGGTGTCCCTTGTTTGCAGTGCTTTAATCAAGTAAAACCAAAATAAAGCTTCTCACCATCAGAACTCAGAAAGCCCCTCTGAAGGAGGAAGCAGTTGGAGTCAGTAGACATATCAGTGAAAGAATGAAGGTCATACTTTGCATAATATATTTATCTTGGAAAACATCATTTTATTCAGGCTATCCAAGAATTCAAGTGCTGAAACTAACACTAAGTCAACAGCACTTATAGTAATGAAATAAATTCTTTATAACAATCCAGCAGAAGGAGCTGACAAGGGTTTTGAATGGCTTGTTTTTATTAAAATTCTTTCATTCTTGCAAACCAGCATTGTCTGTGTTTCTTGGATATGGCCAACGTAGAGACACCATGCAAAGTCTAAGCTGGAGTTTATTTAGTCTGCCTGCCTGCAGCAAAGAATAATAAAATGCTTAATAAAAGATTTCCTTCTGTGGGAGACCCTGCAATTTGCAGATTGTAAGATAAGGGGGCTGTTTAGAGGAAGGTATAATTCTACATCTAAACAGAGATGGCATTCCCAGTAGAAGTTAATAGGAATATATCTTCAGCGTTTGGTTAACCACAGACCTGAGTGAGAGCCACTAGAATTGAAAGCTTAAACTGTTCTTAATTGTACTGTAAAGCTCAAATGAAAATACCTTTTATTCTCAGCCTCTTTAATCTAAATGTGATTTAAATTCAGCTGTACTCTTTACCTACTGACAGTAGTATATCAAATCTTTATTTCATGACCTCTCAGATGTACTTTCTCCAGGCATTTGAAGCTTAATTTCCCGTGGCCCTAAAACGTTGACATTACAACTACACCATTTGCCTGAGCAGCAGAAAGTAGCTTCTACTTCAGATCAGTTTAACTTTCCCTGGAGAGACGTTTCGTCATGTTATTATGAGATCTTGTGTGTGGGTAGTTGTTGTTCCTTTGCTTTAGACAAGGCAGTTATTGTACGTGTGATAAATACTCTGGGAGAGGGCAGGTCCTGAAGGAGGCTTTGCAGATCCTCTGGAATGACCTTGGAAATGGAAAACTTTCCTGACTTCAGTGTCTTCCCCTTAAGACTTCCAGCCTGCTTTTCCAAGTAGTCACCACACACCGCGGGGACCCACAGTTCCATAGGATATCTCCCCCTTCTTCCTATCAACCAGAAAATACCCATTATTTGCATTCCAAATATCCTAGTACCAGTCATGGGACAAAGAGGAGAAAAATGAACAAACCTTTTGCCTCCCTCTTTAGTACTGAGATAAAATAAGATGTAATATTCTTCTTTCACAGATGTTCTGCAAGAGGACAGAACCAACCAAAGGCTTTGCAATTAACCCTGTGGCAGAGCCAAGAAGACAACTCCAGTCACCTGCACCCCAGAGTCCCATTTTGACCATAAAACTGTGCTGCATTTGCTTTCTGCTCCTCAAAATGCACAAGCAGTCAATGCCTCATAAAGTTCAGACCGAGATTTGCATCCCAGTCAAACCTCCAAGAGCTGTCAAAATCTTTGGAAATTTAAAATGGGAGATATATGTCTCAACAGACTTTGGATGAGATTTAACTGAAGTTCCTACTGTATTTTGCTTATGGGCTGCAATTCTGGTTAAACTGCTATGCAGAAATGATTATAGTTTCTCTATATCCTTCTCCTCTTCATTTCACCTGGGAAGCAATTTAGCTTCTGTGTTGTGTCTTCAAATCCTCCATGCTATTGAGGTGGATTTGCTGGTTGTAGCATGTTTTCCAGAAAACCCCATTCATTTGGCTTCCAGAACTGGGTTACCATTCACACTCCTTCCCTCTATTTCATATGCTGCCTCCTTTAAAAACAGCATTTGTGCAGCATTCCATCTCTATGTTCAGGGCCATCAGGAGTTAGTATTTCTGTGCTACCTCTTCTCAGGGTCACTTTTTGCCATCTGAACCTACACTGAGCACACATAACCCACAATGGCTTTGCAGTGCCAGACCCTCTGTGGGTATAAACGGCTATAACCCCTATTTTCAGATTTTGTACAACATCATAATGATGGCTTTCAGGGAACCTACACCAATTTGCACTAGCTGAGGTTCCAGCTTACTGACTTCAGTGCAACCGCTCCTGGTGTACCTGGTGATACCATGTTTGGATCGATTGCCTAAGCTAGCCCCAGAGAAAGAGTTCTGTTCTTAAAGCCACTATGTTAAAATGTCACCTTCTTATACAATGCTGCTCCCTTGAGAACTGTAGGTTCTAACTGCTTAATTTATGGAGAAAACACATTTTTCTTCTCCTTAAAGTTTTGGAGTTTATCCAGTGAGAAGAATCTCAGGTCTCCAAAAAGAGAGCAAACTGAGCATATTATCTTGATGACCACCACAGCCTGCATAAACACAACTTGTATTCTTAGAACTCAGACTGGGTTCCACACTGATGAGTGATCAAGAAATACTAGAAATGCTTGAGCAGCAGGTTGAAGGAGGGGATCCTGCCCCTCCACTCTGCTCTTGTGAGACTCCAATTGGAGCACTGTCCAGTTCTGGTGTCCTCAGCATAAGAAGGACACAGAGCTGTTGGAGCAAGTCCAGAGGAGGCCATGAGGATGCTCAGGGATTGAAGCACCTTCTGTATGGAGACAAGCTTAGAACATTGGGGCTGTTCAGCTTGAAGAAGGGAAGCTGCATGGAAACCTCAGAACAGCTTCCAGTGTCTTAAAGGGGCAACAAGGATGCTGGAGAGGGACTCTTCATCAGGGACTGTAATGACAGGACAAAGCGTAGTGGGTTCAGATTTAAACAGGGGAGATTCAAGTTAGATAGCAGGATGAAGTTTTTCCCTCTGTGGTTGGTGAGGCACTGTAGCATGCTGCCCAAACAAGTGGTAAATGATCCATCCTTTGCAGTGGTCCAGGCCAGGTTGGACACAGGGGCTTGGAGCACCCTGCTCCAGTGGAAGGTGTCCCTGCCTATGGCAGGAAGTTGGAACTGGATGAGCTTAAGGTCCTTTCAAATCCAAACCACTCTATGATTCTATGAAATAAATCTGTATTCTATTTCTGAAGGGGACAAACATCTTAAGGGCTGCAGTGCCCCTCTGTACTTATCTGATAGCATCTTTCTAGAAGTGCCTGGGATTTTTGACCATGCCATACCACAGAGGCAGATGCCAGCCTAGGGTAGGAAGATCATGTCTTGTTCTCGCACTTTCAAGCCAGGGCACACTGTTGGACCAGCGGCTAAAACAAACACAGGCTTCTGTAGTAGGAAAGAATGATGGAGCACAGCATTCGCTGAAGTACAAACTGTTGTACTGAAGTGTTGCTTAGACCACAGAGCCCAGGGATCCAGCATGAAGCATTAAAGCTGGGGGAAAACCAGAGGAAATTAATGATTGAATAATGGATTCCAAATGTTGCAGTTCAAAGTTAAATCCTAATAATACAGTCACTTTCGGGTACACTGAGCTCCAAAACAGATTGTTTTTCAAGGCAGAGTTGCAGTAAGGAGGATTCTGGGTAATACTACCCAAATTCCCAGTAAGGTAATAAGGTGAAGATTTAGCTACAGCGAACAGTGCTCCGAGTCTGTTTGCTTCCGTGCGTGCAGGAACAATCACAGAGCACTCTTCCCAAGGCTTTGCGTTCTATGTTGACTGTTAATCCTGGTGGCAGGTGGCTGCCTGCCATCTGGAACATCTTTGCCCATTAAGATTCTCACAGAAAGAAAGAAAATAGCTTACTTAGTAGCCGGGCCAGGTTTTTAGGAGAGTGCTTCTGTACAGCAGCCCTGGGTCAGTGCTCACGGTTAAGATGGATTGGCTCAGACCATTGGCTCTGCATATGGGACTACTCATTCCCTTCTTCCAAGGAGGATGAAACAGCAAGTCTACCTAGATGATGCTTCTTCTCCCACATCCTCAGTTCACCTCCTTGCTGTACTTGTCATGAAGTTACCAGAGGAGCCAAGCCTGCATTCATTCAGAGCTCAAGCATACAATCCCAAGACTATTTCTGGCTTATCTGATGCATTGCTGTGTGTTTTGAGTCCTTATGGAAGACATGCTCCCCAGGAACCTCCAAAGCTTCTGTGTCTGAGAAACTATGTGGGTTTTGGTTGTCTGCTTTGCTTCTCATTGGTTTTGCTTCATTTTCTCTTCCTTTGGTTACCCTAATTCAAAGTGAGTTTGCAGACAGAAGGGACTGCATATAGCACAGATGCACAAGCAGCTCTAGGACATGCAGCTGTTTTGCTGTTCATTTGCACGACACAGCAAAACTACAAAAGCTATCTAAGAAGTGAGATAATCGGAAACTTAACTTAGGTTTCTCTCCCTTAGATTGGTGCTATGAGATCTGCGTAACTTGTTCGGTGCGTTTGCATAGTACCGGGCACAGAGGAATCCAAATCACATCCTAGTAGTGCCATAATAACAATAATAATAGAGTTCACTTTTCCAAATGTCCAGCTCTCAGGCAATGGCAGTAGTGCTAAACATCCTCAGTGTTTACTGCTTTGCTTAATCCCAATTCTTCATGAAATCTCGGTGTAAAGCAAATTCTTGGAGGCCATTCAGTGACAGCTTCATTTGAGAACGGCTCTAGTTAGATGAAGAAATCCCCAAGGAGCTTTCAAATATGGTGGGTTTATAACTTTGGGCATGAGGTCAGGGAAAACAAAGCAAAACCTACAAACATAAGACTCAATGTTCCTATCATTGCAAAAGGAAGGCAATGGGATTGAGGGCGTTGGAGAAAAAAAAAAAAAAAAAAAGCTTTTTCTCTATTAATCCTTTTCTTCAGATACAGTGATAGATGGGGGTGGAGATAGTCTTCTTTGTGCTTTTTTGGGAAGCACCAAGAAAAGACAATGGTTGTAGTGCAGCTGACCCACTGCAAAGTCACCCCATAATGAACGTATAGCCCCAGTGAGCTTTGGGAGACCTCAACTTGGGGTAGTTAACAGCTTTGTCCCCTTAATATGTATCAAACACAGCTTGCAAGTTGATTTGGACCACCTAAACTTGTCCTGCTGACTCTTAGGGGATCGAGGTTTCTTTCAGGGAGCCAGAGCTGAGGAATGTGTTTTAATCTCCTGTTTTAATCAACTCCTCCTTAAACTCTTATAATCTTTTTTTCAGCTACTTGGAATGCTCCTGTATCAGCAAACAAGTAGAAAGACATCCCAATGGAAGGGAGATTAAAGGCATCACTCAAGTGTTCCCTATTCTTTCATCTCCATCCAGTGCACAAAGTTAGTCCACTGCTCAGCTATTCACAGGCTTTATATCAGCATGAGCAAGATAACCTTCCCTACCTACTCAAGCTATAGTCTTAGGAGCTAGGATCAGATGGAGATGGACAGATAGGCATTTGAACCCAAAGATGTGCATCTGGAGTAGACACAAACTTCAGCTCTTTCTGAAATTGGCCCATCCCTATCACAAGCAGCTTAGGGAAACAATCTGACTCAAAATCAGGACTCTTAGAAGGATCCTGAGCATTCTGCTGCAGCTACAATCATCTGAAAAGAAAGAGTGCCAGATGGAAAAATAAAATATGCCAGCTTCCCCCTACAACATATAAGCTATATTTGTGCTGCCTTGACATAGCTCGACTTCCTCGCACCATTCTTTTATATCCGGTTGACGGATATTTTTCCATAGAGTGGTAATGCTAATCTTGGCAGAGGCTGAGAGCAAATATAGAAGCTTCAGTGCATGCCCGGAGATTTCCAAGCCATCGGGAAGCATGCCTAAGAGCGACTCAAGAGCAGCATGAGGAAATATAAAAGAGTCGGAGAACTGGAGAGAGCTTGTTTCACATTCACAAATCCCCCAGTGCCACTAGATTTGAGAAGGTGAGGGGAACCCCGCCATCTAAAATGATAGGTTACTGCAGAGCTGGCTGCCAAGACACACGCTGGCAAGGTTCCTCCTCAATTATTATCTTATTTCTTTTTACTTCTGCTTCTGCTACAGATATCTGGCCTCAACCGTTACAATATCAAGCACCCCACTGTCTTTAATATATTTATCTTTACCACATCCTCTAAGGCAGGCAAGTGTGCTGATCCTCAGATTACAGAAGCAGAAAAGAACCACAGAGAGGCCCAGGCTCACAAAAGGACTTAGACACTTATATTTCATTTAAGATAGGCTTTGGACCCCTAAAGAAACAGTTCATAAAATCCCCATCTACCTACTTAAGGCACATTCATATGTACATTAGTTTTGGATAGACAACTTTGACTGGTTTCCACTATTGTGAGTTGCCAGAGCAGCCATCATTTCAATAGATTGAACCACCACTTCAATCCATGTCCCCTCTGGCCCCAGTCCATGCTCAGGGAGATCCCACCATGGAATCACAGCCTTGGGTTGGGAAGCTGGTGCTCAGATACCACTTAAACTTCTTACTCCCTGCTCCAAACTCTATTTGGAAACTTATCCTATGACTCATTAGTGCAAAATGAGCTGGAATCAAAAGCCATAATCCAATGTGAACATATGAAGTGAATAAATAGGTTGGACTCAATTGCCTAAGCAGAGGTATCCCACTCAGAATCCTGCTCCCACAGGTTCAGTGCTGCACTGCTGGCACCAGCCAGGTATCTCAGATAACACCACATACCCCAAATGACCCTGGGCGTTAACTAGGATGCCAGATTGGAAAGGCTTTGAGCAACCTGGTCTAGTAGAAGGTGTCCCTCCTCATGGCAGTGGGTTGGAACTGGATAAGTTTTAAGGTCCCTTCCAACCTAAAGCACTCTGTTATTCCATGATTCTAAATGATGCTGCCGCTGAGCAATCCCTTTCTACCCACAAGTTCTTTTGCTTTTCTGAGGGAAGTGAGTTGTAGACATGTGAGTCCTGACGTATAAATAGAGCTGCAGTAGGAGTGGGTAGAGCAGAAGGAGCCCACCAAGGAATGCCTTTAAGGTCACAATCTTCCTTTAAAGCCACTGTTAAACCACTGGCACAGTGTGATTTGGCTTTGGCATGAAAACAGATTAATTTGGTATCACTCAACTGTACTGAAAAGAAACAGCCCACCAAAAAGTCTGGTCTTGCACATGCAGTCAGCACCTCAAGCTGATCTTGGCCCTTGGAGGGTCCTCACCGTTGCTGGCAAGACTGCAGAGACCCACCAAAATGCCTAAGTCGTGTAATCACTTAAAATTTGTCTATTTTATAATTCCCCCCCCCCCCCATTTTATTTGAATATCACATTCCTTCCTCCAGTTCCTTAAAAAAGAGCTCTTTAGGGCTGTGACCCACACAAGGTGGTGTTACCCTTTTAGCAGGAGGGTTATCTGTTTGTATGGGCCAGCATCGAAGTGGCTGACAGTGTAATGCAGTACACATTTTTGGTGAGTAGCTCTGCAGAAGAAACGGGGTGTACATTTATTAAGCTCTTGGTAGCTAGTGAGGAAAGCTTTTTCCATATCCTGCTAGTATTAACAGCTGAGGGTGAACCTCAGTTTGAACTAGACCCTGGCAAAGTCACTATTTTGTACTTTTAAAAGGAGAAAAGCTGGCTTGCTTGGGAATAAACCTCACAGGTACTCCCATACCCCCTCAGTGCCTGGGCTTTTGATCCTCATCGAGTAACTACATGCTCATTTATAATTACCTCAGTGTTTTACCACAAAACATCACTGCTGAATAATGCAGACAAGTGCAGAAAAGGTTTCTTGCAGAGGTGACCTCTAGAGGCATTTACAGAGATGGAGTCCTGTTGGATAAACGTAAATGTAAATGAGGAAGACTCAAGCTGGACATGGTGAAAAGGGTCCCAAAGAAAAAGCAATGATAGTCTATATTACCCTAATGATATCCAGGACTTGCTTGCCTAGAAAGGTTGAATGAGATGATCTTTGAGGTCCTTTCCAATATGGTATTCTATGATTTTATTGCATCCTGGCAGGGATTACTTGCGGAGTCTCCATTACCAAGGGGTTTTAACCTCAGAGATCTGTTTGAATTGATCTCCACTGATTCTGTTGGGAGATTTAGGTTAGATACAAGGAAGAAATTCTTTACTCTGAGGTGGTAAGGTCCAGCAACAAACTGCCCAAGGAAGTCGTGAAACCATCCTTGGATTCATCCAACCCTGGTGGTGTTCAAAGCCAGGCTGGATGGGACTCAGAGTAACCCGGTCTAGTGAAGATGCTCCTGCCCATGGCAGGGGTTTGGAACTGAATGATCTTTAAGGTCCCTTTCAACACAAAACATTCTGAGATTCTATGATTCTATGATGAATTCTTGAGCCATTGGAGAGCCTCTGAACCTTGTTATTCAACTGCACTATGTATGCAGAAAGGTGTACGAGGCCCTCAAAAGAAGTTCTGCCCTGCTGTTTCTGAGCTCAAGCTACTCACAAGGAAATCGTTGGGTGAATGTAAATAGTCAGTTTCAGATGTGGGGCCAAAACACCTAGAGAAAGAATGATCCACAGACGGTTCTGCAGAGCACAGAGTGAAGCTGCCCACCTTCTTGAAGGCAGATCTTGTCGTCCAAGCTTTTTGTCAGGGGGATCATAGAATCATAGGATGATTAAGACTGGAAAAAACCTTCAGATGATCCAGTCCCAGCTCCCTGCCATGAGGAGGGATGCCACACACTAGACCATGTCAGCCAGGGCTCTGTCCAACCTGGCCTTGGGCACTGACAGGGATGAGGCATTTATCACTTCTTTAGGCAGCCTCTGCCAGTGCCTCACCACCCTCATGGTAAAGAACTTCTTCCTTATCTCTAACCTGACTTTCCCCCATTTCAGTTTGAATCCGTCACCCCTTGTTCTATCGCTGCAGTCCCTGATGAAGAGTCCTCTTCTGATCTTTCTAAGTGCTACATGCTGGGACCACCCCACCGACGGCCAATAGCCATGTGTAGCCACTATTGAGCTGGGCTAGCTGAGGTGATGATGTTGAGGTGAAAGGCTGCGTATCCCATTAGCAATCCCTGGAGTCAACTAGTCTTCTGTCTGCATTTTAGCATGAGTGTGCTTGGACAAAGCAGGACATATTTTAACAAGAACTGCCAGAACTCTGATGTTCAAATGTAAAAGGAAGACTGGGGGGGGGGGAGTTAAAGAAAAAGCAAGTTCTTGATATTCCAATGTTTTATTTTTGGAGTCAGGAGAAAAAACATTGTTGGTTTTATTATTTTTTAAAGTATCTATTTCTGTTAAAAAAAAAAAAAAGAGGGGGGGGAGGGGGTGGAAATGGTGATTTGTTTCTGCCAAAAAAATGCAATTTGTTTCTCCTTCATTGTTTCCAGAGTCCTTTGCCATTTGAAGAGGTTCTCACACCCACACAGGAGTCTCTCATCCAGCCAGGCAGCACTGACCCTTCGGCCATTGTTGATTTATGAATTATTATTATTAATAGCACTCAGAAAAAAAAAAAAAAAAAAAAAAACTTCAGGACTTTCCCTTCTTTCTCTTTCAGTACAAATCCAAGAGTCTCTACGGAGCTCCCCTCATGTGTTGCGAGAAGTTCAAGAACTTTTCCATGCTTAATAAGGAGAGTGGATTTAGGGAGGAATGACAAAGTGTGTGCCTCTTGCTATCCCTGTTTGGTACTGATTTATAAGCTGTTGTTCCCATGTGCAGAGCTGTTGAATGACGATCAGATCAAAGGAGCAGTGATGTGATCACCTATCATGCAGAGGTGACTGAGCAGTCTAGACTTAAATCCACTTCTGGATGACGAACAGTCGTAGGTTCAAGACTGAGCAGATCTTGAATTTCAGATAGCCCAAACAGAGGTATCCTGCTTTACTAAATTCATACCAGACCCACGTTTGGATCACCTCTCTTAGCTTGCTCCCAATAAGCAGTTCCCTTGGAAGATAAACAGTCTGAGCTTTCGAGAGTGTCCTCAAACTGGCATATTAGGATGAGCATTGTCAGCCAGACAAACATCTCCTGATGATACTAGCAGGTGTCCTGAGCAACCAGGAAAAATCTGGATGGAAAAACGCAGAGGAATTGTTAGCAGATCTCAGAGTGCTAGACATGATGGCCACGTCGATCATCCTGTTTAAATTAGCAGTTGGGGAAGGGAGTGTCCTTGCAGAGAATGCATGCTCTTGGATAAATAAGGAGTAGCTCCTATCACCCACGAATATGAAATGGAATGTGTTTGCAAAAAGAAACAATGTGCTAAAGTGATGTTTTCCTTGGATATGGTACTAACCAGGTATGAGTGGCATCACAGAGGCAAAGGCGGAATGAGTCATGTGTTACAATGAGAAATATGGGAGGAAATGCAGTGAGAGGGAGAGAAAATGGGGAGATAGGAGAAAACAAGACCAATTTGGATCACTGGGGTGGGCGAATTTCTCTGCAGAGTCATCCCCACACATATGTACCTACGGAGATGCACCTGTAGGTGTATATGTATAAATAAGCCTCAGTTTACTTTAACAGCAACGCCTCTTAAAAAAGCCAGTCTGGAATTTCATTAGATGGAGCCAGCAGAGGATATCAGATGGGAGAGTCATTGTGAAAGAAAGCACAGAAATGAGTGAATCAAAAGTACAAGAAGTGGGAAAACTGGTCAGATGACTTGGCTGCAGCTGAGGCAGCAAGGAGCAGGGTGATAGTAAGAAGCTGGGCTGCACATCAGACAGCTCAGTGCTGTCAAGGTGAATATTACTTATTGTGTTCAGTGTGTACTGCTGCAATCTGAACTTAGAGGAATGGGGGAGATGTCAAAGCCGCTGGAGAACAAGGTTTTGTTCCATGGCCAAAGTACAGCCTGACCCAAGAAGGAATGTTAAATGTGAGAGCCATTTCCCACTCTGACTTTTGTGGAGAGGAATTGAAAGTTTTCCTCCATCCACCTGGGTATCAAAGAACATAGACATACATACCTGATATATCTCAGGTACCCCTGTTAAGAGCATCTATGGTTCTCCACCTTCAGCTATGCTCTGTTCTCTACGGTTTTCTATGGAAAGTGATGCTTTGGGGGAAGAAGAGAAGGGGCTGAGTGGCTTCTGGTAGAGTATGAGGAATGGGTGGATGTGTGAAAAAGATGTTTTGTGCTGCAGTCAAGCACACCATCTCCAGAGGTGACAGAGGAATCTCAGTCCTCTCTCTGGCCCTGTACCTTGGCTGTTCTTCCATTCATATTCCCTTTGTGAGCCTCCCCAGTGCTAATAAGAATGCCTGGAATTAACTCCTCTTTCTTGTGTGTGTAAGATTTATGTCTTCTGTCAAAATCTTCCTCAAAGCCAAGTTCTTTAAGCATCTGATGCTGACCCCTCTTCCTTCAGCCAAAAAACAAGTCAGTGGATGGATGGTGAGTGAATGCCGGGTAGCAGCGGATAGGAAAATTATAGGTTGCACTGGCTATCACCCAGAGGAATCCTGGCCTAACCCAGCCAAACAGAAAAGTTCACAGGCTGAAAGAAAGATGTTCACATAAAGCAAAACAGATCTGGAGTGAGAAGCAAAATCGCCAGGGCTCTTCCTGGCTCTGCCAAAGCCTTTGAGGGAATAAATCTCCTTCATTGTGAAGCAGTGGACTCCCCTCTAAAGAGGAAATAATGCTCATCTTCTGCAGTGGCAGGGATAAGAGCTAAGGATCAAAGTCCTGTTGCAAACCAAGGGTGTGGATTGCTGGCTAAATCCTTTTCTGAATCAGGGCTTTTTGTGCTGTTGCTCCTGTACAGTGAGGGAACAGGGAGGCATGCTGAAGTTTCTGTGCTAGTTTTTGTCCCTTTCGCATGGAACTTGGGGAGGTAAAACCATGAAAAGGGAGGAGGACCCAGATAGTTTGTCTTGAAGAGCAATACTTCTGCTTTCTCCGTGCCTGCTCTATGGAAGATTGAAGACAGGAAAGACACAAGGTCCTCCTATGTCTCTTCTCTAGCTCTCTATTCTGGAAAGCAGCATTATGGATTGATTACATGAGCATTCCCCATTTCCTAGAGGTCCCCCCATTTGATCTTTCCTCCTTCTTCTCTTTAACACATCCATCCACCCAAAATGTGTCTTTTTCAGCCCAGCTCTGCTGAGCAGCCTTGCAAAGGCCACCTGAAGACCACTGAAAGGACAGTTTTCTTCCCTCAAAGACAGGATGAGCATTTCATCATCCGTCACCACTGTCCTCTCTCAGTGCAGGCATGATGAGGCATATCTGGAATACTGCTGCTCATGAGAGTTTGAATCAGGAGGAGCAGATACATTTAGCATGGATGTTTCCCAACCTCATCTCCAAAAGGTAACGAAGGGCTCACAGATTACAGATCCTGTGGTTGAAATTCCAGGCTTACTAATACAGGCACTGCATCTTGGAGTACCTGGGAAGTGTGCTGTTTTATGTATGACATTTTTCCTTTCTGCTCTCATGCCTTTGGGATCAATGTACCCTGTGCATCATGATGGTAAGCAAAGGAAAGAAAAACCTTACTTGAAGAACCAAAATTGCAATTATTGCAATAGTACTTGTCTGGAGGTCAACAGCATCATTTTTCACAGACACAAAGATTGAGATTTGACATTATATATTGAACATAGAAAGCCTCCAGTGGGATGTGCTCCTATTCCAGCACCATTCCTCCATCATCAGGCTCTTCGGAACCACCTGGAGATGGAGGAATTGATTTGATGATATTGAAGGCTTCTGGGATTTATCCACTGAGAGCAGCATTTCCTGACCTCTTCATTTAATGAAAGAAGCAGGAACTGAGCTGAGGTCCTCCTGTGAGGAGCATCTATGTGCTTTACTTCTGGAAATGACTGAAAGAGAAAATGCCATTGAATTGCAGGGGTAACACCACAGTGCTTTGACAGCCTGGCAGACGGCCTAGGATGTTTTCTGAATTTAAGAGGTGACAGCATGACAAGCGCAGTGATCATACAGCATTCATGAGCTTTTATCAGTTTTATGGAGCAACCTGGGGGTCTCCTCATGAGATTTACAGGCTAATAACCTCTTGTTTATGATGGGCTCTAGTTACGACTTTTATTCTTTCATTCTTTGTGTGCCAACCCTGGTGTATCATCGCTTCTCTTCTGAGTCATTTATTTTGCTTTTGAGTCTTCCTGACATATAATTTTATCACTTTCTGGTTTCTTTGCTTCAGCCCCTTCTGCTCTCCTTGGGTTCCCTGTGAACACCAACACTTTCTTGCCCTGGTCAGTTTTTATCTGGTGGCCTCATTGAAAAAGTCTTCTAGATTGAAGACAAGTTGCCCAGCTTGGAATGGCTTTGCCATTTTTCCCTGGTGATGGTGTATTTCCACTGAAAGACCAAGGTCCCCTGTAGGCATCAGTTCCCAAGGGTATCCATTTCTCACATGATGCTCTGTAAACTCTCCTTAAGTTAGCACTGAGATCAAATCTGAGCTGGACATTCTTCCTCATGCATATCTGACACTTGCAATAAATGAGTGGCGGATATGCTTGTGCCAACCCTGTTCCTGCCTTTCCCAAGCCTCATGAGGGTGCTCAGGCAGGTGATTGTTCTCCTCTTCATTTCCTGATGTGACTTTGTGACTGGATATTTGTATTTCATGAGTGCTTCTCTCAGGTGCGACACTGCAAACCTTGTATGAGTGGCTGGTTTTCACCAGATTATCCCTCTATGTTCTTTGCTTCTCAGTGAGGGAACCAGCTCCTTGCTGAGCTGCACCAGCTTCTATCAGCCACGGGTAAACTAGTGGAAGATGGGGACACCCCAGTCCTTGACATACGGCTCATAGCACTTTGGGGCAAGCAGGGCTGCCTTTGACGGGGCAGGCAAGGAAATCTCTTTGAACTGCTTGTAAAATTGACTACCAGTGTCTTGCTCCTACAAGCCTACCATCCACCGTCCCACTTAGGGGACAAGAGAGCACCTGGGCACCCATCTCCTCCATTTGCCTTTCCTTCTGTCCTGTTTTCCCCTTTGTTCCACTTCACTAAATGGCATGCTAGGCATTCCGATGGCACAAGCAACTGGCAAGTGGAATGCCTTCCCATACCCCCCCAGTAGGGCTGCAATGACTGAGAGCATGCATCTCTTTTGCATCTCCCCTTCCATGCTCCCTGGCTGACCTTCCCATTTCCACGCCAGCCTCTCCCAAAGCAGCAGTGGCCAAAGCCAAGGTTTGGGGATGCCTCTTTATCCTGAGTCTTTCTAATCGCGGCTGCAAAGCAGCATTCCTCTGCCTCTCCTGTCCCTTCCCACTCCTGGCCAAGTGGGATGATGATGACATGGTATTGCTTGGGTAGGTTTTCTGCTTTATCTTGTCCTGCAGCCAACCTCTTTGACCTCTGGATGAACCTGATAACAGAGAATGCCTTTGGAGCACACTCTTGCTGGTTTTACATCTGCAACCAGTTGCAGTTAAAATTCCCTTTCTGTTTGGAAGAGGAAATGAGAGGGGAGTAAGGAAGAGTCATGGTTAAAGTATAAAAAAGAGAAAGAAAATAAAAGAAAAAATAAGCTGGGTGGGAAAAAAACAAAATCAAAGAGAACTGAGGCAAATCCTGTGGTTGGAAAGAACTCAGCAAAAAAATGGAATAATTTGATATTTCATAATATGTTATCTTCCTTCTAAGAAAACAGTGGAAAAAGAGTCAAAGGGCCATATATTGAGTCCATTGCTACTTCACATGTAACTCATTGTCAGGGTGGAAATCTGTTGAGCGTCTCATTGATGATAGCTGATAAGTGGTTGAAAGCTTTGGTTTGACTGGTAACCAAAGCTTAACACAAAGCACAGACCCAAGCTCCAGTTGTGTCTAAAGGCCATCATAAACATGAATATACCACCTCTGGATGAACTGGTGTGGACTGAACTCATGAGTCTTGCTGCTTAAAGCCTCTCCTGCCTCCAACAAACAACTCAATCACTTACCCTGAAATAGTAACACCATTGCAACCCGCAGACAGAGGGATGAGGAGGGATGGAGAGGCAAATGGCATAAGCTTGCTTTAAGATGGGACAATATTGACTCATTCATCATAAAATCATTAAAGGATCAACAGCTTCTTCACAGAACTACCAGGAAATTGCTCTGCCTCAATTTGTTTTAATTTTGGGTTTATTTTCACTGAAACCAAAAAAAAAAACTCTACTGAATGCAATGGGCAGCCAATGAGAACAGGGCCAGATGTGTAGTGATTCAATCACTACTACCTGTATTTTCCATGTAATTCCTCTTACTTGGTTGTTATGGTTGTACATGTAATCAGGTGGGAGTATCTTAACCTTTGAGCTGTTTTTTAAGGTGTTTTTTAATTCCAACACTGCAGCCACTCAGACATTTGACCTGTTTATATCTTAAGCTCTGTGGGGAAAAAACTGTCCATCATTATGCACTTGCAGTAATCTAACATATTAAAAATTCATTTTCAGCTAGGACTTCTTGGTGTTACCCTAATTTATGTAGTAACAGAGTAATAACCTGTGTAATAACAGCATCTGGAGGCAGGCAACAGAGCTCTGAATTTCCATTCACTGGGAAATTCCAACATTTTTATGTAAAAAGCCTTTGTTCTCAAATGAAAAACTTCATTTTCCACTCTGGAATAGTTCACTGGGAAGAAAAATGTGAAATCAGAGCACTTTCATTTAACTTTTGGGTTACTTTCTTTTCAGAATTGTGCTAGATGAATGAAATGAAGAGCCCCTTAGGTGGGAAGTCTAAATCCTCAGGGATCTCCAAGTAGAAAACCTCAAGCTCCTCACCTGGAAATTGAGACATACCCCACCATTGCTATAAGGAACCCAGTGCTCCCAAGAAGCTCCATGACCTTGGGCTCTGGAATATCAGGGCAGTTTAAGTAGCCCAATGAAGCCTCTCAAGGTTTTGGAAGCTCTGCCATCAACCAGCCATGAGTTGAAAAGATTGGAAATCAGGGGACTGGAGCACCTCCTGTATGAAGATTGGCTAAGAAAGTTGGGTCTGTTCAGCCTGGAAAAGAGAAGGCTGCGTGGAGACCTCATAGCAGCCTTCCAGTATCTGAAGGGGACTATAGGGATGCTGGGGAGGGACTCTTCATTAGGGATTGCAGTGATAGGACAAGGGGTAATGGGTTCAAACTGAAACAGGGGAAGTTTAGATTGGATATGAGGAAGAAGTTCTTTCCTGTAAGGGTGGTGAGGCACTGGAATGGGTTGCCCAGGGAAGTTGGGAATGCTCCATCTCTGGCAGTGTTCAAGGCCAGGTTGGACGGAGCCTTGGGTGCCATGGTTTAGTGTGAAGTGTCCCTGCCCATGGCAAGGAGTTTGGAACTGGATGAGGTTAAGGTCCTTTCCAACCCTCAATATTCTATGATTCTATGAAATCAGGTGGAAAGCCCTCTCCCAGTGTTTCAACAGCAGCTTGCCTGAATGTTCGTCACTTTTAAATTCTTTCACTGCAGAAAAAATAGGTGATCTTGATTTCACCTGAAAATTCCAGAACAGATAAAGCATACAAAAATTACTGACTTCCTTTCCTTTCTGGAAGTCCAAGCAGGGAATTCTCTTATCAAGGTAGCTTTCACTAGGCTGAGGCATGCCCAAGTCATAGCAGAGACCAACAGGAAGGACTCATCAGATTCCAGCTCCCATTTTAATAGCAGCAGCCGGAATGAAATAATGAATGGGGAGAAAAAAGTAGTGGCATTTTCTTTTCCATTCTCTTTTCCCATCAAAGGTGCAAATGGTTTCCTCATCCATCAAAGGGTTTTGCTGACTCTTAGCTCGGCTGTGGAGCATTCAAGTGGAAAGCTGCAGAGCTGAGAATTGCCAGCAGCTTCTCCCAGCCCCATTAACTTGTTCCTCACACTGTCAGAAAAGAGGCTGGAAGGAGGGGCTTTTCCATCCTGAAAGATCCTATAGAACAATGATTTGCTACAGTTGAAATGCAGCTGCCTTTGGAGAAGCATATGGTAGCAATTCCCTCCTCAGGTGTAGGTGTATTGTCAGTCTGGGGAAGAAGAGTGAAATAATTGCTCCAGTTGATGCTTGGGAGAGTTTAGAAGAGATGGAATCTGGATATTAGACGGGTTTCTTCACACTAGCTGTATACAGAGGTGGTTTGTCTTCCCCTATAGAGCTTTCCTGGAGTCTTAATTCCTTGGTACCCCACTGTTCCATGGCATCCCAAGGGCAGCAACTTCTCTATTTGCAGAAATGCCACTGGGAAAGGCTTCAGTACTCTTGCATGGATCTCCTGCCACCAAACTCAGGTAACCTTCATACTTTGATCATCTCTGGAATATAGTTGCCTCCACTGAGAGTGGATTGTGCCTCCAGCTGCCCTATTTTTCTATGTGACACGTGTCACTGATCATCTGGGAAAATCATCCTGTCATGGTGTCACTGAAACCTCAGAATGAAGTGTAAATGCTTTTCCTGACAGGCAAATGGTGAAGTAGGAGAACAGTAGATTTAACTAGAGAAACTAAGGAGCAGTGAATCAATGGGGGGACAGAAGGATAGCATAATGAGAATAAACCCAAACTTCCTAGGATAAAAGATCAAGTACTAAGGTGAGGAATTACATTTAAAAGAACAAAGACTGCTGGTTTGCTTGGCTACATCTTTACCCTGTAGAAAGCACATTTATCAGGATGGCTAGATGCAGATCAAGTGATTTTCCCAAGATTTCAGGTCCTGGTAAAAAATACATACTTTCTATGGAGTCTGGTTATAGTTTTGCCCATATCCAGTGGCTATAGAATCCTTTCTGGATTGTTTCTGTCCTTATACCCAAGTTTGGAGCATGAGAACTGTTGCTTCAGAAGAAAAAGGCCTTCATCTCTTGTTTCCTATCCTCTACTTGTTAATGCTAGACATTTATGAAGAAGGGGAGGAAAATCATGATGCACATCTGATCTTTACTCTGCTACAACTCCGCTTTTGATGGAAGGGCTGGGGTGTAACAAAACTATCCCATAATCAAGAGTCTAAAAGTTATTCAGTCTATCAATCTCTATATTTAGAAGACTCGTGGTATAAATACACAAGAAAGGTTGGATGACCTTAAGCCCAAGAGTAATAGAAATAGAATTAAATCTAATAGTACAAAGTCAACCACTTAGAAACTGGTATCAAGAATAGCTGCTTTAAGCTGTGAGTTTACCCCCTGGAAACAGTAAGGTTGCAGGAGAAAAAAGTGGATATCTATGTTTATCACAGCACTGCAAAGTGTTGTTGGTGTGGTGCAGTTATGGAAAAGCAGACTGCCATAGATGTATGCAGTACAGAAGCTCTTTACAATGGAGTTAGGGAAGCGTTAATGGCATAGGAGAAGATTTCTCTTGGCATACCGTGGCCTTTCCTTGTGCTACAAGTCAAAAAAAGGTGAATACAAACTGCAATAGACATAGTAAAAGGCTCCTGTGGTGGCCAGGTGGACAGAGAGCCAATGAAATGTGAGGAGACTGGGAGAGTTTGGTATGTTTAACCCAGCATGAAGATATGTTGCTCTCTATGAATACATTGGGGAGGTAAGAATCACAGACAGAGAAGAGCTATTAAAGTTAAAGGGCAGTGCTGGAACAAGAAAAAATGGGTATAAACAAGCTGGGAATAAACTTAGTCTAGAAATTGATAGAAGTTTTCCGAAGCTCTCAGCATCTTGGATGTCTGTTCTTTCTACATCCTTCTCCCTGGTTTTGACCACTATGAAATTCATGTGCTCTTGCTGCAAGGTCATCCACTTGTCCTTACACATCTTTCCACTGGTATTTCTTTTTCTGTTGCATCACTTGTGTTGCTCAATTTATTTGTTCATAGAATCTTCCTAACCCTCTTGTCACTTCCAGTTCGGCATCAAAGTCAAATCCTGTCTCTGTTTTTCCCCAGCTTTTGAGCTGCCTTATCACCACTTGTTATATTTGCAACCTGAAATCACCTGGAAGTAGAAGGGAAAAGCCACAAATTGGGGCTCAACAGAAAGAAAAAGCTTTTTTCACATAGGAATAGCCGTGGAGCGAGAAGGGGCTAGGCAGGGATTAGCCTGGAGAAGAGAAGCTGAATGGAGGCCTCAGAGCAGCCTCCAGTATCTGAAGGGGGCCTACAAGGATGCTGGAGAGGGACTCATTGTCAGGCATTGTAGTGATAGGACAAAGGGGAATGAGTTCAAACTGAAACAGTGGAGATATATGTTGGATATAACGAAGAACTTTTTCCCTGTGAGGGTGGTGGGACACTGGCACAGGGTGACCAAGGAAGTCATGAATGCCCCATCCCTGGCAGTGTTCAAGGCCAGGTCGAACACAAAGGCTTGGCACAAGCTCCTCTAGCGGAAGGTGTCCCTGCCCATGTCAGGGAGGTGAAACTGGATGAGTTTAAGTTCTTTACAATCCAAACCGTTCTATGGTTCTATGATAGAGCAGCACTGGGTCAGGTTCCTCAAGAAGGTCAGAAAGGTGGTGCCATCTCCACCCCTGGGCATTTCTAAGACTTGACTAAACACTTTCAGGTGACCTGATGTAGTGTTGGCAAACACCTTGCTTCAGGCATAGGCTGGACAAGATTATCTCCAGACCCTTTCCGACTGATAGTTCAATGCTGATATGAAATCAAAAGGATCTGGATGAGTTCTGCCCATGGGCCAATTCTGTCCATGTCATCACCAGCCCAAGAAAAGAATCAGTGTTGTAACTGGGTTTTCTGAGTCAGTTATAGCATACCCAGGGATCTGGTTGTGAAACAGCTGTGTCATCTCTGGGCTTGTCCTCTGATTGAGCAAAAATCATGCAGTTTTCAGCTTCTTGGCCATCAACACAATGTGTTATAAGTGCTGAATTTCAGCCTGGCCTCAAGACATTAGTGAGATAACTCGCAGAGCTTTAGGCATATCGAGAGTTATGATGCCCAAGGTGAGCCATTAACTGAGGAACAGAACTGATGATGTTATAGAAAAACAGGTAAAGAGAATTGAGAAACCAGAGGAAGGTAGATGGAGAAATACTCACCAAAAGAATTGCATAAAAGCCTCTTTCAAGTTTAAGCTGGCAGAGACCACAGGAGGTCTCTTAGCCTGAGGGTCTGGAGGTAGAGCAGTAATGTCTCTACTAAACTAAACATGCTGGGGCATAGATTCGACCACCAATATTGGCAATCTAGACTGTCTGGTTGTGAGGACATTCCCTGGCATGGTTTTGGCCTTTGCCATCATCATTATCCCAGACAATGACTGGGAGATGTCAAGGACCAGGCAGCCTGAAGGACTGGAAATCATTTTGATGTGACCATAAGGGCTAGGTTGTGCCACTTTCCTTCAGTGTCAGAGAATGGTCTCTGGACTGTGTAGAAGAGAAGATGTAGCTTTTAATGTGGTGTTCATTAGTGTCAATCATGTTCCCTTAACCCATAACTCAGGTAAAACCCATTTTTATAGTCTGGTAATATCTTTCCTATTAATGTCTTGAGCTGAGCTTTTTATGGTTGAGCTTTCTGCTGTAACATCTTAAAGACATCATTTTTTAACTAGTAAATTCTGAGAGCAGAGGATTTATAACGCCAGACAGGGAATGTCTGAAGTCCAGAGACATCAGAGCAGAAGCACAAGGGAGTACCTTTTCTCTTGCTGCTCTTGTGTTTCTGGTCTTCCCTGCAAGAACTATTCCAGATCATAGGGGGATATTTCTTCACCTTATTTAGCAGCAGTGCCTGAGTCTAGGTTGCTAGCAACATGCAGAATAGCAGGAAATAATTTTATCTAATGACTTCATATTTATATGGAGGTGGGGAGAAAGCAACAGCAAACTGGTTGCCATTCAGTGGCAGGGTCAGACTGCTCTCCTGACAGAGAGTTTGAAGTCTAAGGCACTGCACAAATTGGTATCAGTGCATGTTTTAGGTTCCAGCTGCAGTTCATAGCATTGGGCAGTAAGATCTGTCAAACCCTTATCAGTACATAACTCTCTGAACTTCCTGCAAATAGCCTTCATTTTATAGGTGGAAGCAGGAGATGAGTAACTGTTGATTCCCCTGTGAAATACAGATAACAGCTGATAGGAGATACAGGAGCCTTATTTTCTGGAACTGATCCTGACCTTCTCCACCTTTCCCTTTCCAGCTCTGGCCCTCAGTGCAAGGCTTCAACAGTCCTGATTCAGGTGTGTGGCTGATGGGGTTTTGTTTCTGCTAAACAGCACCCAGACGGCTTGCTAAGTCATCAGCTAAATGGTCTGCCTTGCTGACCTGTCTTCCAAAGCTGGCAACTAATCACCCTCAGCAACCAAACTCTTTCTAGCAAGCTGGCCAGAAAGAAGAGACAGAGGCAGTAAGAAGGTCTGGAGAGGGAGTAAGAGTAAGAAGACACAGAAAATGGCAAAACAAGAAAGGGAGACTCCATCCCCAGTGTTCACCCTGTGATGTTCATTGACTCCAGCCTTACGTCCCCAGCTCAAAACAGAGCAGCACAGATCAACCAACATGACAAATGTCAGTGGGAGCTGCTGTCCTCAACTATAACTAACTGGGGAAATATGAGTTTCACAGGCTCTCAGGCATGTTCTTAGCTTGCTGTGTAAGTACAGAACTGAATATATACTCATCACACGAGGATGTATGTATCACTAGCGGAGCTCTCTCCATTCTCCACAGGAGACAAAAAAAAAGCTGTAAACAGCACAGAAACCACTCCGTGATTCTGTCATTGGTTCTGTGCACAGACTTTTGCAAAGCCACAATTTAAGGACCTGGCTCCTGTGCCAAGATTTTTACTCTCTCCTCTTTATAGATTTCCAGGCATTCTCTGATGTGCCTGGCAAAAATATATGCCCCAATTATATATATATGTATCTATGTATATATTTTAGAGGGTTACAATTATATGCAGTGAAAACTAGATAGCTACAAGCTAAGAGAAGGAAGAGCTTGTGACCATACCTGTAACTGAATAGGAAAAATGGTTAAAACCAGCTATTGATACAATCCCAACATCACATATATCTTATCAATCTGGAGTTATACCTCATCCTGTCTTCAGCATCATCAGGGTCCTCACTCCCTACACAAATGAAGTTTTTCTTCTTCCCTGGGCTGCTCTATCCAACCCATTTCTGCTCCATCACTATCTGCCCTGATTCTGCACAAGCCAGGAGAGTTTGAGTGGAGACCTGTGAGCATCTCCCAGCAGGACACTGTGGGCTGCTTTGTGGCAAGGAGAACAATCTGTAATAGGATCCTAGAGAAGGAAATTAATAATCAATTTAAAATTACATTAAAAAGAAAAGATTGATAAGAAGTTCCAGTGTATTTGCAAGAGTGACCACAGAGAACAGGACCACGTGCACCCAGGAACACTGAGCAAGTCACTCTCCCTGCTTTGAACGTCTGATCCAGATTTTGGGATGCCGACTCCCAGGTGGTATGAGCCTTAGGTGGTGGGATTGCCAGCTTCCTTTTGGGAAACGTGGGAACGAGTATCCATTAGACCTCTGCCCCCCCATGGCAATGACCGCCCTTACCATTTTGACGTCAGCCAAGGACAAAACCTCAGCCCTGTAGCAGCCAGGGTACATGATGTGATGTCTCACTGAATGCACCCGGGCAGTTGTCCTCAGGGGGAGTCAGGCTGGTCTCATCACCACCAACAAAGCTGCCCTACAAAACCTGGGGTCATGTACGTGACAAACTCGCCGTGCTGTCCCCTTCCTTTCTTCCACAGCAGTCATGTTTGCACAAAGCCGGGGCAGCAGCAGGGTGGGAAGCTAAGATTATTAATTTCTTAATGAATTCTTGGCAGATAAAACCCCTGTTAATCACAGCTCCCTGCTTCAGCCTCGTTTGCTTGCAGTGACTTCAGAAAGCACAGGGAGAAGGAGCCAGCACTTCTCACCCAGGTCCTGCAGACAGGCTCAACAGCAGGGATATGGGAGCCTGGTCTGCCCAGGGTCAGACTTAAAACTCAATGGCTCCATTAGCTGAAGGACAACAAGGCCACAAAGTCTTTCCTACATACTTAAAGTCCTACTGGTGGATCAGGCAGGGCTGAGTCAAGTGCCAAAGGGGAAACTGCAATCAATATGCTGTAAAACCTACAAGTGAGCATTTAATCTTAGCAGAGGCTAAAGGAGAGAGAAAAAGGCCTTAAGGCACAGCACGACCCACACAGTGTCATGTAGAAGTTCAAGGGTAGACAAGAATTGAGGGCTTGCAAGTCCTAGCACGGTGCTTTATCCATTCGGCAACCTTGCCTGGCTGCGGTTGTAACTTGATGGGTGGAAATGCATTTTACTACAAGTCATTGAATCACTGCCTTGGCAAAGCAGCAGGAGAAACTTTGTCTTTCCAGATGCCAAATCAGCCACACATCCTTCTTCCCCTCAACTTCCCCTGCAATTTCTGCTGCTCAGGAGAGCTGCCTCCAGTCTGTCTCCCCTGGCATCACAGAGCATTACACGGCTTTGCATATGACCTGCTAAATGTGTCATGGAATCATAGAATAGTTTGTATTGGAAGGCAACTTGAAGATCCCTCAGCTCCAACCCCTGCCATGGGCAAGGACACCTTCCATAGAACAGCTTGCTCCAAGTCCCTGTGTCCAACCTGGCCTTGAGCACTGCAGGGATGGGGCAGCCACAGCTTCTCTGGGCACCCTGTGCCAGCGCTCAGCACCCTCACAGGGAACAGCTTCTGCCCAAGAGCTCATCTCAATGTCCCCTCTGGCAGTTAAAGCCATTCCCCTTGGCCTTTCCCTACAGGCCCTTGTCCAAAGCCCCTCTACATGTTTCCTGCAGCCCTTTAGGCACTGGAGTTGCAGTAAGGTCTCCCCTTAAGGAGCCTTCTTTTCTCCATGCTGAATAGCCCCAACTGTCAGCCTGTCAGATCCTAAATGTAGCTCCAGTTTGCCTGCATTTCATGTTTTACCTGTGTCTTCTAAAGCATTTTAGGAGGTTTTGGGCTAACAGTGCTGCAACATTTAAATAAACTGCTTTATATGCAAAGACGGTTCACGGTTTACCTTAAGGCACAGTGAAAACAATAAAAGGAGAATCCTTTTTATCCCCAAAAAAACCCTTTTTTCAACATGAAAACTTGACCTGGGAAGCTGTCAAATTTATCACCTTGTTTGCAGGCAAGAAAGAACCAGAACAAAATATTTGACCTCATTCCAATGGCATGCATTAGCATCTATTTACCAACTTTATCAAATGTTCCTATTTGGAAAGGTCACAGTCAGGATGAAATGGCTCAGTTCTTAAGAGAACAGATAGGTTTTATTGTGGTTTGCAGGCAGTGTTCGGCACACGATAATTCTGTGTCTGTTTACGTTTTCTTCCTCTCCAGAACAAAACCAGATTTCAGAACCATGGCATTTCCTACCAAATAAAACGGAGAGGTTCCCACACGCCACCCTGCTCAGGATGGACAAGGAATGGTTTGTGAGTCATTGGCAGGAATGAGAGTTGTCCAAAAAAAACCTGAGTCAGGAGAGGGGTTGAAGAAGGTTTCAACTCCAATCCCAGGGGTCAGGTCAGACCTGAATTGCTCAGTCTGAGTTGCACTAAGAATGTTCCAAAGCTCAAGCAAGCACCACATTGCTACCCACTCCTAAAAAGCTGTGCCATAAAATATAGGTTCCTTGCCATCTCCTGTGGGTAAAGCCTTCCTGTACATGCTTTTACAGGAGTAGAAATGGGTTGAGGTTGCCTTCAGCACCTTGGATGCATTCTCTCCAGTGGCTTAGCCTTTCCAACCATCCATATTCCTTGCTTTGATTATTTTGCCTTAGTGTTTTGAAGCTTCATGGTGGGGAAAAAAGATGCAGAGGCATCCTGCATCCCTCCATCCACCATCATTACTGCTGTTTTCTATGTGACTTCAATACAACCTACGCAACTGCCTTGGATACACGGTGTTGTACCCAGGTAAGCGGAATAGCTTTAACCTGACAGAGTGGAGATTGAGATGAGCTCTTAGGCAAAAGGTCTTTGCTGTGAGAGTGCTGAGGCACTGGCACAGGGTCCCCATAGAAGCTGTGGCTGCCCCATTCCTGGCAGTATTCAAGGCCAGGTTGAACACAGGGGCTTGGAGCAAACTGCTCTAGTGAAAGGTGTCCCTGCCTGCGGCAGGGGTTGGAACTGGATGAGCTTTAAGGTCCTTCTAACCCAAACCAGGCTAGGATTCTATGGTTCTATGATCACACTGATTCCAGCTCTCATTTTCCATGCCAGTCGGCTCTGCAGCCCCTTGGTGCCTCCAGAGACAATTATCTCTGTTAGTTTTGGCAAACGTTAGTGAAGTGTAAATTCAACCTGCATTCTACAATATAATGACCTAATAAGGTCTCCTTGTTTGAAATATAATGATTAGCACCTCTTGAAAACAGTACAAATAATTAAAACAAAGTAATAAATCAATACATAATGGTGGATCTTGGCTTACATGATATGCTAAAGCTTGCAATGAAGGTCTGTTTGCTGTGATGATAACTACTCTAAGATCAAGTTCAGGAGCACTGAGAGAACTAGACGTGTAACTGCTTATCCTGCTTTTGACGCCTAAGCAGGAAGAATCAAACCCTGTTTTTCACACCCATGACTTACTGACCAGCCTAGTAAGGGTACAAAAAAATACATTTTCAGCTGGTCTAGGACAACTATAAATACCTATTCCAGATAGCACTGGATGAAGAAGGCGGCTGGAACATGTCCCTTGGAGGCGTAGTAGCTTTGCCTATCCTCTGGGAGATGTGTCATTGACACCATTCCCTCTCAGTGCTGCAGAACAACCTTCAGTTTTCACAGCTCCCCAAGGCATGTGCCCTCAAACGGTGCTCACCAGATCCCGACCTGGGTCACAAATCCTCCTGTTCCGGAGGAGTGTAAAATACACATCATAAATACACGTGTCCCTGGCCTCAGCAAGCTCTCAGCTTTGCTTCTGTTTTCTTGAGCCTGGCCTGCCTGGTTTTCTCCAGTAGTTCAATCATATTTATTAGGAATTTATAGTCCTCTGTAGGGTTTTTATATTTAGCTGCCTACACTGGAAAACCGCATTTTTATAGATGTTGGATAGCACACCTTTCTCTGTGGCTCCTCAAGGCTGGGCTTTTTCCCCTTTTTGTGCTTTATATTTGATTTCTGTAGCTTAGCCCCATTTTGTCTCTATCCTTTGTTCCCCTCCACCAAGAATGGAAGTTGCTTATCAACAAAGCAAACACAAGTTCGTGTTGAAATGGCTGCAGTTCATCTGGGATTGGGTCATCTTTGGCTACCATCTCAGCTGCTTGGCTCCATGACGGACACAGAGAAGTAGGAAAAAGAAAAGGTTTGCAGCATTTGCAAAAGGCCAAACTGTGATTCTAAGTTCTGTAAAGGCAGAGATGTGAAGTACCTCAGCACAGTCTTAAAGTATAAGCTCACAAGACTTGGTTTACTGTATATGTGGGTAGACTTTCTTCTGGGCTGAGCAGGGTCAATGCTCTTAGAATCATAGAATCATAGAATATTGAGGGTTGGAAAGGACCTTAACCTCATCCAGTTCCAAACTCCTTGCCATGGGCAGGG